>JAOSBK010000206.1:3415932-3441524 GCA_027568895.1 Erythroxylum shatona | reverse complement strand
GATCAAATTATGAAAAGCATTAAGAACAAATTGCAATAATCAAACCTTTAAGTAAAAACGGGCATAAGAGATTAAACACAGAAAATACCAATTAACCGAGATTACATCAAGGGTTCCATTAAAATCCTAGAATGAAAGGATTAGTTACGCATAATAATAGTAGCAACAAAAATAATAAAAGCAAGCATTATAAAATATGAAATGAGTAGAAGAAATGGAAGAACAAATGGTGATTGCTTGGTCTTAAATTTTTGCCTCCTCTCCTTCAACGTGTGCGTCTCCTCCTTGTAACACTGGTAGCTCCTTGTCTTGGTAAATTGCTTGTAACGTGAGTGGCTGATGTCCTCTCAATGGAGCCCTCCTGTTGTGTTTTTACGTTGATGCTTCTCGTTCCTGGAATGAGTGCTGAAAAATCATAATAAATGGAGCCTCTCCCTCCAAATGAGCGTGAGTGGAGATTAAGAGTCAAATGGTTGGTGGGACCACCTGAGTGATAAGTGAGTGGAGAGTTTAAAAAAAATGATATATAAAATGTGGTGTGGCCCTCATCTTTTGCTGTCGTGAGTGGAGTTCCAAAATGTAGAGTGAGTGCGTCTTTTTTTTTCCTATGTGTGGTCCCTCTTGGATGAGGTATAACATGTGAGCCCAATCCCCTTTTGATTTTCGTTTGCTCTCCTCTCCCTTATTGGTCAATTAATTTAGTGCTCCATGTCCCACCAGCTACCTATCCTCTCTTGCCAATGTATTATTTTTGTTTCTAAGTTGGAGAGTAACTAACAGCTCACGCCTCCTCCTGTTGGTGTTCATGCGTGATTTATTTATCTCACGCGTGTCTTGCATCTCTTGGCTGTTTTTGTTTGATTTATTCCTCCCTCCATATGCATTAAACGCCAGCCCAAGCACGCCTCTCTAGCTCTTCTCCTGCTGTCTTCTATTTTTATTTCACGCCTTGCTTGATTTTCTTGATCCAACTTGTTTAATTTACTTGCGATCTCTTGTGCTTCAACGTGATTGTTGCTAAATCTTCCTTGCCTCTCCACGCTCACCAGCCGCCAGCCGTCACTGCCTCCTTATAGCTTTGATTTTCTCTACTGATTTATTCCCTCACTGTAGCTGAATCACGCCCACCACTGCATGCTTCAGCTGGTGTTGATTTCATTGTCTCTTGAAGCTGTAGTCTTGCATGCGTGGTGGTCTGTGTCCTTTTCTTCATGGCTGTGTGATTTGTTTTCTTTTTCTTCCTATGGCCTGTCAACGCCTCTCCTCTTGCTTCTCCTTTAGTACCTTTAAATTTGCCTTCCTCGAATTAATTGTTGTTACGGTCTTTTTCAATTAAAAACAAGTATATTTCCTACAAATTAAACAAGACCCATTAAAAATGCAGATTAAGATAAACTAAACAATTTAGTAGGAAAAATATGTATAAGACCCAATAATTAATTCAGAAATTAAGGGAAAATGCCATTAATTCTAATGATAAAAATGCATCCAACACATATGCACCAGTATCAAGGTTGGACACAATGAGATTGTTGTTCGCTCTAGTTGCAAATAATGGATGGAAGGTGCACCAAATGGATGTGAAGAGTGCATTCCTAAATGGAATGCTAGATGAAGAAGTTTACTTGAAGCAACCCAAAGGTTATGTTGTAAATGGACAAAAGCAGAAGGTGTACAAACTTGTCAAGGCTTTATATGGACTGAAGCAGGCTCCAAGAGCTTGGTATTCAAGGATCAACAGCTATTTAATACAAAATGGGTTCTTAAGAAGAAAGAGTGAAGCAACTTTGTATGTAAAAATCAGAGATGGGGAAAAGCTTATTTGCTTATTGTATGTTAATGATTAGCTGATAGTTGGGACTCAAGACAAATTGATAGAAGAATTCAAGGAGTTAATGAAATCAAAATTTCAGATGATAGATTTGGGAGAGATGAGTTTTTCCTTAGGTCTGGAGATAGATCAAAGGAGAGATGGAATTTTCATACACCAAAAAAAATATGCAGAGGAATTAATTGACAAGTTTGGATTGAAAGGAAACAGTGGCATGGGAACCCCTATGGAGCATCAACTAAAGCTGGAACCTACGAAACCAAGTGAGGAATTTGATGCAACTTATTATAGGAGCATGATTGAATCATTAATGTATTTAAGTGCATCAAGGCCTGATATTGCATGTGCTGTGAATATTATGGCTAGCTTTAATCAAAATCCTTCAAGGCAATATGTTGTTTATGCTAGAAGGATAATTAGATATGTTAAACATACAATTGATTGTGGAATTTGGTTTGGAAGAGGGGAAAAGGTGGAGTTATATGTGTTTATTGATGCCAGCTATGCTGGAAGCAATAAGAGTAAAAGCACAAGTGGTTATTGCTATAGCCTAGGATCTGGAATTTTTTCTTGGAGTTTAAAGAAGCAAAGGAATGTTGCACAATCAACAGCTGAGGCTGAATATGTGGCAGTAAACATGGCTGCCAAACAAGCTCAATGGTTGAAGAAAATTCTGATGGATGTAGATGAATTGAAGGAAAAATGTGTGACAATTTTTTTTGATTCTAGTGCTGCAATTTCAATGGCTGAGAATCCATCTGATCATATGAGAGTCAAGCATATGAAGGTAAAGAATCATTATGTTAGAGAATTGATCGAAGAAAAGGAGATTAAGATGGCCTTTTATGGATCAAGTTTTCAACTCGCTGATCTATTCACCAAGGCTTTGCCAAGATGGAGTTTTGAATCTTTAAGGAAAATGATAGGCTTGCAGGTTCGACAAAACAGAGGAGGAGTTGTTGAATTAAGTTGTTATGTGAAACTTGCTATGTTGAAGCTTTCGGAGGATCTTGCAATGGCAATTAAGGTGAAGAAGAAAGGAAGGTTGAAGACCAAGCTGAAGGTTCCAAGACATCTCGGGAAACTTGAGCTAATCATCTCGGGAATAATTTAGAAGACCATGCATCCAAGAAGTGAAATTCAAAAGATTGAAGATTAAGGCAGAAAGATTGAAGAGAAGAATGAAGTCACCTGAAGAGGAGAAAAATGGAACAATTTGTTGAAGTCTACATAAAACCTGAAGGGGCATTAATTCCTGAAGCTAAAATTAAGGAAACCTGGAAGCTGTCAAAGACAATAACAAAGCTGTCGAAAATTCAGAGCATGTTCATCAAAGTTTGTCCAATCCGTACCATATGCCTATCTTTGTGGTCCTGCATATCAGAATTTCGTTTTACATGTAACTTTAAAATCAGTAGCATTTAATGTATGTCAGTTGTTGTTATGTATGTATTTTGTTTTTAGCTGATCAAAAGGGAACATGAGACGTGTTAAGCTCCTGTCTCTTAAATCACAAGCATGCTTTCAATTCCCAGCCTTTGATTTTCAGATGTTTTAAAACATGCAAGAGCTGAATATAAAGCTCATCATCTTCATCTTCAGATATATGAAAAAAACTTCATCTTTGTCCCAAAAAAAAACTTGCTTTCTTTCTTTTATTTCTCAAAAGTTCACCAAAGTTTGAGTGTTAAGCCTATTGCAAAAATTACAATATACTGACATTGGTTCTGCAATTTTATTGTGAGTGCAACCAAACCTTACAATCAAAGGAGACCAAACCTTTACTGTATATTTAGAGAAGACTATTCAAAAACAACAAAAAATTAGAACGTTGGAATTTCAGAGTGGAGCTGTAGGATTCATCGCTATGGGCGACTGTTGCAAAGCTTCGACCAACAAGCTTGAGAATCTGCTGTTTAAGAGAAGGAGGCGTTTCATCATCTTCCTAGATCTATACCTCCTTCTCAAGAAAGTCTTCTTATACATGCAGATGTTGTTTTCTCTGTAACCAGCAAAGATGACTTTGTTGCGAAGTCTATAAACATTCAAATGTTTACTTTGGCGAACATAGAGAGCGCCACCCAAAAGTCGAAAGTCTTGATAGGTGAAGGTGGGTTTGGATCTGTATACCGTGGTAAGCTACCTGATGGTCAAGAAGTGGCAGTGAAGGTCCGATCATCAACTTCAACCCAAGGAACTCGAGAGTTCGAGAATGAGGTAATAAGTGCACCTTCAATAACAGCTCACTCCTCGTGTACGCCTATACTTTCTGCAGATTGCAACATCAGAATCATGATCCTTTATCCAATTATGTCTTGTGAAACTCTTTCAGGATCAGGTTCATGCAATTCCAAGCTGACAAAACCTTCTTGCTTTTTATGTTACGGCTAAACCTTCTTTCAGCAATTCGACATGAGAATCTAGTGCCTCTTCTTGGTTACTGCTGTGAAAACGATCAACAAATCGTAGTTTATCCATTCATGTCAGGTGGTTCTCTACAAGATCGACTCTATGGTATTGCTCATCAAACTCACTAACAATAGTTATTTATTCTCATGTCATCTCCTCCTAACAACTAGTTCTTTGACAGGGCAAGCGGGCAAAAGAAAAATACTGGACTAGCCAACCAGACTTTCTATTGCTCTTGGTGCTGCTAGAGGCAAGTAGTGCAACTTGTTAAGCGACCGTTTCACCACAATAGCCTAAACTGTTGTGTGAGACCAACTCAATTGGTTTTATATATTCTCTAACACACCCCCTCAAGTGAAAGCCCTTTGGGCTTGAAACTTACACATGCCTACTTTACCTTGTGTTTAATTTAATTAGAATAGGTAAGTGGTAGGATTCGAACTCATGACCATTTGATCATAGAGGCTCTGATACCATATTAAGCCAATAGGAGAGAGGTAAATGGGCATGGGAAAGAAGTGTAAGTCCTACTTCAGTAACATGACGGTGTTTTCTTTCGGGAACGCCGTTTTGTTGATGTGTATAAGGACAGCTGAAACGGGGTTGAATGCCATGTTTAGCAAGAAATGGTAATAAGGCAGTATATTCACCCCCCATATCACTGTGTAAGGCTTTAATTTTGTGACTGAATTGTAGCTCAACAAAGGTTTTAAATTTGACAAATATTCCCAGTGTCTCGGATTTGAATTTTAGAGGGTATAACCAGGTAAATCGAGAGTAACCATCAACAAATGGTAATCAACTTTCTATCTCTCATATGGGTTCCACTTCTATATCTTCAGACTCTAAACTCTCTCTCAACACTGCTTCTGCTAATATGGCCTCATATAGTCCTCATTCTCATCGAAATACTAATGGTGGTCGTAGCTCATATAGAGGACGGGGAGCTCGTGGTCGAGGGGGTAGATCTCATCGCCTATACTGTCAACTTTGTCACAAACCAGGTCATAATGCACTTAAATGCAACAAACGATTTGATGTTTATTGGCAAGGCCATCGACCTAATCACCCCACTCAGCAGCAGCATACTCATTCCAGTCCGCAAGCCTATTTGGCTCATACACCAACTCAGAATTCCCTTCCAAGCCATTCTTCCCACCAAACCGACCACTAAGCCCTTTCATTCAACGCCATCACACTCACCTAATTCATCTTCTCACTATGCAGCTGTTATTTCTGAACAAAATGCAAATATTTGGCATGCTCGACTTGGGCACCCTAATGCTCTTGTACTTCAGCAAATTATGAATTCAATGAACTATGTTTTCAAACCTCATACACTTACATTCTGTGATTCATGTAAATTGGGTAAACATCATAAGTTACCTTTCACTACACATCCTATATCAGCTAGTAAACCACTTGAGATTATTTATACTGACATCTGGGGACCAAGTCCATTTCCTTCAACAGCGGGGCATCGCTATTACATTATTTTTGTTGATGGTTACTCTCGATTTACCTGGTTATATCCTCTAAAATTCAAATCCGAGACACTGGGAATATTTGTCAAATTTAAAACCTTTGTTGAGCTGCAATTTAGTCACAAAATTAAAGCCTTACACAGTGATATGGGGGGTGAATATATTGCCTTATTACCATTTCTTGCTAAACATGGCATTCAACCCCGTTTTAGTTGTCCTTATACACATCAATAAAATGGCGTTCCCGAAAGAAAACACCGTCATGTTACTGAAGTAGGACTCACACTTCTATCCCATGCAAACTCGTTCTAAGAGTGGCATTTTTAAGCCAAAAATCTTCACTTCTTTTGTTTCCTCCATCCCTAACACCGAACCTAGGAGTGTTTCTGCAGCTTTACAGGATCCCATATGGAGGAATGCCATGCATGAAGAATTCCAGGCTCTTCAACGCAACAATACCTGGCACTTAGTTCCCTACCACCCATCTATGAAGTTATTGGGCACTAAATGGGTCTTTCGTCTCAAGTTCACCTCCGATGGTACTCCTGCCAAGGCCAAAGCCAGATTTGTTGCAAAGGGCTTCAACCAAACACCAGGACTTGAATTTACAGAAACCTTTAGCCCTGTTATAAAATCTTCCACCATTAAAGTTGTTCTTTCACTTGCAGTTTCCCATGGATGGGACATCCAACAGGTTGATGTCAATAATGCGTTTCTGAATGGGCTTCTACATGAAACTATCTACATCAGCCAGCCTCTTGGTTTTGAGGACTCCACTCGCCCCAACCATGTGTGTAAATTGGATAAAGCCTTGTATGGCTTGAAACAAGCCCCTCGCACTTGGTACAACACTCTACAGGCTGCTCTCCTTACCTGGGGTTTCCTCAATTCCAAGTCTGACACTTCCTTGTTCTACAAACGTGATCAAGGCTCTCTTTTAGTACTGCTCATCTACGTTGACGACATCTTAATCACAGGGAACTCCTCTACCACTATAAACTCTATCATTCAGCAGCTCCACTCTCAGTTTGCATTAAAGACACTTGGTAGTATTCATCATTTCTTGGGGTTTGAAGCTTACCGAGATCATACTGGTTTATATCTCTCTTAGCGCCAATACACTCTTGATCTTCTTGCGCGTGCCAACATGGCTGATTGTAACTCTTGTCCCACTCCAATTGCTCTCGGCACCAAGCTCACCGCTCATGATGGTGCTCCATTTGATAATCCAACATTGTACCGCAGTATTCTTGGTGCACTCCAGTACCTATGTAACACGAGACCCGATATTAGCTTCACAGTTAATCGTCTCACCCAGTTTCTTGCAATCCACTAACCCATCATTGGCAAGCTTGCAAGCACCTTCTGCGCTACCTAAAAGGCACCACTTCCCTGGCTTTGTATTTTCGCCCATCACCGCAACCCTTATCACTACATGCCTATAGTGATTCCGATTGGGCAGGATCTCCCGACGATCGGAAGTCCACAACCGGAGGATGTGTTCTTCTAGGGGGTAACCTCGTTTTCTGGTGTTCGAAAAAGCAAACCACGGTTGCTCGATCAAGCACCGAAGCAGAATATAGAGCCCTTGCTCATATGTCCACAGAAGTGCTATGGCTACATTCACTACTCAAAGAATTGGGTTTCTCACTACCTCATACTCCAATTCTTTGGTGTGATAATAATGGGGCTCGATCTCTTGCCCAGAATCCCGTATTTCATGCTCGTACAAAACACATCGAAATCGATGTCCATTTCATACGAGACAAAATTTCAACCGGACAATTAGATGTTCGATACATACACACTGAAGACCAGTTAGCAGACTTACTCACTAAGCCGCTCACAGCGATTCGGACGTCAGTACTCCTCTCCAAGCTCAACGTCTCTATTCATCCCCGTTATCGCTTGACAGGGAATGTTGAAGCTAACAAGTCTGCCAAAATCTCTGGATCACTAACTCATGACAAGCCCGCTCAAGTAATTAAAACCCACACAACAAATACATGTAGACAAGCCCAGCTCATCTCCAACTCACTAGAGCATTCTAGAAAGAACTCTATGAATCTGCAGAATAGAGAAGCGTTGCTTTGTTAACGGACTCATATCTGTAAAATATCTGTTGTACAATTAGTTATAGCTACTGACCATTGGATCAAAACAATATCTGATCTATGGCCAAAATAGAAGGTCAAGCTTGTATATATACACGAATACAAAATAATAAAATTGTCAAGCATTCAATCTTCTCTCAAATTACACAACTTCCTATTCTCTTTCCTTCTTTTCCATCGCAACCAATAAATGGTACCAGTAATGTTCAAAGTCATTTTATAATTTCAGGTTTGACGTATCTTCACACATTCGCTGGAAGATCTGTTATCCATAGGGACGTAAAGTCAAGCAATATACTTCTAGATCACAGCATGAATGCCAAAGTAGCGGACTTTGGCTTCTCCAAGTATGCTCCACAAGAAGGGGATAGTGGTGCTTCTCTTGAAGTAAGAGGCACAGCTGGATACTTGGATCCAAAGTAAGTATTAGAAGGCCTAACTCACTCCCAAAAGTTAGATTTTGATGGGATTCTTGACACACCCCCCTCAGTCCAGAGTAGGACTGAACATTTGATGGACATATTGGGCAAAGGGACATAGCTAGGCACCGCCCCAAATCATCAAGACAAACTAGCTCTGATACCATGTTAGAAGGCCTAACTCACCTCCAAAAGTTAGCTCAAAAGGAGGAGATGGTTTACACACTATTATAAATTGTTAAATGCTCTTATAGATGTCCGACGTGGAATTCCTAACAGTAAGTAGCTTTCTGCTTCTTTTTCCTTTTCCTCTTAACTGTCTTCAAAAGCATAGGGATTGATGTGGCAAGACAACCTGACTTCGGTTTAACAAACTTAGAAACTTGAGATCAAATTTAATATTGACACCTGATTGAGCTGTGATTTGGATTTTTTTTAAGATGACCAATTATAGAAAATTGGTTTGATTCAAAATTAACGGATCAAGTGTTTCAGGTACTGTTCGACTCAGCATCTATCTGCAAAAAGTGAAGTCTTTAGCTTTGGGGTGGTCCTGCTAGAAATTGTTAGCAGTCGGGAGCCTCTCAATATAGACAGGCCAAGAAATGAGTGGAGCTTGGTTGAATTGGTGAGTTGAGTCAGAAGCATTTGTTTCTGAAATTTTCTTTGAAGATTCTCAATTAACAGATATCTTTCCGCAGGCAAAACCCTTTATAAGAGAGTCAAGGATTGATGAAATAGTGGATCCCAACATAAAGGGAGGTTACCCTGTAGAGGCAATGTGGAGAGTAGTAGAAGTAGCATTGGCATGCATTGAGCCCTTCTCTACTTAAAGGCCATGCATGAGTGACATTGTCAGGGAGCTTGAAGATGCTTTGATTATAGAGAACAATGCATCTGAATATATGAAGTTCATAGACAGTATTGGAGGTTACAGCTTGGGAGGTTCCAGTCGTTTCTCAATAGCCTTAGACAAGAAAATTCAACTATCACCACCAGGTCCAACCCCACCAGAACCGTCGCCAATTAACACACAAGCATTGGCCCCTCCACAGCCAAGGTAGCAAGCAGATGGTTCACAGATTTGAAGAGATTGTGTAGGGGTTATCTATTCCATTTACCGGAAGCTTAATTTGATTATCTTGGAGTATCTCAAATTGATGAATCTCTTTCTGCAGAAAGAACTTTAAAAGGATTTCTGTACATGAGCTTAAATTGCTGAAAGTAGTGAGTTATTCCATTTTTCTTCTCGTAACTCAACTGGTAAGATTATATAGTAAGCAGAAACAAAAGGTGAAGATAGAAAAACTACTAATTATTAAACATATGATCTACTCGTGTACATTGAGAATATTAGTGATAAGAATAGAAGGTTACTCGGATTCGGTTTTGAAGGAGCTTGAATACAGCGTTCTAGGGTGTCAAGATTCCAAATGGTGAAGGTTGCGAGAAATTTTGCTTTTAATTCTAGATCACATACCAAAACACAACCTGAATAAATTTTTATCAGAAGTAGAACTAAAGTTCTAGCGAATCTTTATGGTTTCTTTATATGTAATCTACCACCACTTTTTGATGATTCTCTCTTATGGGTTATCATGGAAGAATGACCCTTGGACATATATTGGAACACGAAGTTGAATGGTAGATTTTGATAGGAGTGGGAGTCCAGATCAGGAAGTTTAACCAACAAATTCATCAATTTCAGTTCCATCAACCCAGTGACATTCAAAGACCAGGACAAAATGATAGTTTGAAATAACTATATTTGCATAATATTGGATTATACTTGATGTTCTGGTAACAAAGGCGTTGGAATCAGATCTCCAATCACGGAACTTTCCCCATTATCAGTCTGCAACAAGAAACTGATATGCGTCAAGGACGTTCAAGCACTCGATTCCCTCACAAATCCAGTATATCACCGGAATAGCCATCAATTCTGGTGCATATTCAAGCTGCCACTGGTAATAAGCCATTATGCCTGAGCAGAGCATCTGGTGAAGGTTCACGTCCTCGAAATGCTACAAAGACCTGGACATGGACATCATCACAATGAAAGAATGTCAGCACATTGTATCTTGGAACATAGTAGCATTATACTCCAGTGGTGTCGTGATTCCTTGAATATATGAGCAGCAATAACAATGGGTGGAATTGGTTATATCAGTGAGAGAATTTAAAATTGATGTCTGAACTTTGATCTATTTGACATGTTAAAATCCAGTGTTTGCTGACTGCGGAAGTTCATTCACTATATGCACGAGCTCCTGCAAATACCGCTTCTACCCCAGTTCTTTTACTTTAAACCAGACAGGCAAAGGATACAAAACACACTGAGAACTATGAATTTTACTAACCTCTAGTGGTGCTTTTCCACCTCCAAGGGCAAGAATGTCTCTAGGAACTTGTGTCCCGTTTCTATAACAGCCTGTTGCAACCACAGCATTTCATAGAAGGGAGCTCAGGAACATATTTGAAAGCATAATGATCATTATCAAGAAAGGCTAAAGGTGTGAATCCGCCTATAAGATTTCCACGAAAGTTCAAACAAATCCCTGAAGTTTTAACGTTTATAAGTTGGCGCTTAACGTTAACATCAATCGACAGAACAACCATTATAACTGAAATTTATTAATTATTCAAACAGTAAAAAACACTTTAGGGGTCTGTTATTAAGTTTCATATAAATAAAGGTTGCTCTAAAAATAGGTGTTTAAGTTAAAAGCTAACTTATGATCTATTGAACTTTAGGTGCGTATTTAAAATTTCATGAAACCTTAAGGATTAATTCATATATTGTGCCTATCACAAAAATAAAGAAGTTTACTTGGTAAGATATTTATAGTACTATTTACGTTTTCTACAATAATCTGTGGCAGAGATCGGATACTAAATACAAACTTCAAAAACCAAATCAACTTCTAAATCTTGAGCCGCATTTCTCTATGAATATCAACTGATTTTGTTATTTATTCTCACATTTCATTGGCAAAGAAATCCTCCAGTTTCAAGAATAATAGTACTTTTGTAAGCCATTATATCTTAAATTAGGCCATTCAAGAATATTAAAATGCAAAGAAAAGAAAATTGTACAATTGGCAACAAGATGGAATTGGAAAACTTTTTAGTAATTGATGACCAAAAATGAAGGATAAAGAAAAGAAAATCGTAGTACAGTTGGGACAGTGTTAGATATTTTTGTAATTTTTCATAAAATTAGATAATATTTAATTATATTTTTCTATTTTTTAAATTACTTATCGGTTAAGTTACATGATTTGATCCGGATAAAGATAATAAAGTGACCCAATAAATAATCTAAATCAATGAGTCAAAATTCGAGTAAAAAATAGATCTCAATCAATGGACCAAACTCATATCAAGCTTGTGATGGGAAAGCTCAATATAGAAATTATACAGAAAGGTTAAGGTCTTCTGCAGTTACTCATATCAATCGTAAGCATAAAGATTTTCTGATTCTTTAAGAAAACTTACGTTTTGAGAAAACTATAGAAAGGCTTACCCGCATCCTAGAGAGCAGATCTCGTGAAGGCGACAGTGGATTCGCACTCGTTTCAGCTTCAGAAAGCTCGTTTGAAGTTATGAAACTGAAATTAGGTATTTTCCACACTTCTTTGTTTCTTGTCCTTTCATGTTCGATGCGTGATCAAAGCGGTGACGTAATCAGATAGTTAAAAATGAAGATTTTTTTGTTTTTCTCTTCATAAGGTTTTTGAAGAATCTACTTATATTTTTCAGTTTTTTTTTTGCTTTTTATTGCATAAAAGTAGTATACATGTGTTTAGCCTTAAGAAATGGGGTAAAAATGAGCTCAAGAGTACGAAAAACCGACCCAAAACTTGCTAAAAATCACCATTTTTTGACAAGGGCGACGGAGACATCAGGCGAGTGTGCCATATGCGCCAGAAGGGTGAACAGTAGAGTCCACAGAGCTATACGTCTGGCCTATGCAGACACACGATTGAGGGTGGACAGTATCGCACTTGCAGCGCATGCACCAGCTGATAATAACGCGTGGGTGCGCAAGTGCTAAACATTTTTTAGGTGCGTCGCTGGGTGGCGCATCACACGCGCCACACCTCTTCACTTATAGCTAATGTCATTGCTAACGTCAGCGGATGATGTTAGCGCTACAGTACGCTAACTCACTGGAACTACAGTAATTTAAGAAAAAACACAAAAATTTCATATTTCTCGTAATGGTACCTCGAGGTGTTTTGAGTCAGTTTTTAGATCCGAAAAATTTATAAACTTATTTATATATTTTTTAGATTTATTACATTAGGAATAAATTAAAGTTTAAATCCAGGAAAAGGAATTAAAATGTTCTGAATATGATTTTAAGTGAATTTTATGCTTCGGACATCATATGAGGGGCATACTTCAAGTTTTCATGTCTTGGGTCTCATGTTCAATGTTCGGGATCGCATGATAGTTACCCGGAAATAGAATTGAGACATTCTGAAGCCATTTTTGAGTGAATTTTCATGCAATAAACTTGCTATAAGGGAGATACATGAGGTTCTCATGTCTTGGGTCATCTATTCAGTGTCCGATGATAAACGATAGTCACTTTACTGAGATTTTTTCTTTACAAAAGTCTCAAATAAAGTTTTTAGAGAATGTCTTCAGCATGAGTGTGTAACAATGAGACTGTACATTCGAGTTTTTGCATTTATTAATGTTACATTATCACATATCATATGCCCATAAAGAATGTGAGGATGACGTAAAGATGTATCTCTTGCGCTTGTGGACTTTTTGAGTGTTGATGAGGATGTAGTCACCACAGTGGCCTTTTGAGTTAGTATTTTGAATTTATTTGCTTACGAATTAGGGGATGTTTCTAATCTCATGTTTAGTTATTCTACCCACTGGTGTTGACCTTACATGAGATTGAAAGATGTGCATAAAGGCATTGGATAGAGCAAAGTTGTTGCTTGAATGATTTATTTACCCTCAGGTGGTAGTGTGGTGAGAGTTGATGGTTTGTACTCTGATCGCTTTTATGTGGAGGTCTAGTTGTATATATTATGTAGTCAGCCTACAGGTATTTCATAATATGTGTGAATGGATTCTCAGAAAAGATACTGTATAATGGCTTTGAGTATCGATACTATCCTACATTTGTGCTGACCTAATCAATGTTATTTTACAGTCACCATTTCGGTCAACAAAATCAGTCACATTGAAACCCCGATCAGTTTTAATACAAAGAAGTGGACGAAGGATGTATTGGCTATAGAGATAGTTGAGGTTAATATGGCCATACGGACAGATAGGTCATCTCCACCTACATTCATGTGCTCGAGAGTTCATAAAGCAGCTTATAAAGCCTAAGATATGTCTAACAAATTATATCACATAACCATTAAGAGATCCATACCTGACCATCTACTTAGTGGACTTTCGGACACAGACGTAGTGAAGGAGTTTTGTATTAATGTCTCTCAGAGGTACACAGTCTCACCTAATGTTGAGACAAGTGCCTTGATGAAAAAATTATTCTCCATGAGGTATACAAGAGAAGAGGGAGTAATGGAGTACATATCGAGAATGATTCATCTTCACGGTAGATTGAAGATGCTAAACATTCTTCTTCCTGATGTCTTCATTGTTGACCAAACTCTGAATACACTCCCTCCAGAGTTTAGTAATCTGATGATGACATATTACTCGCTAGATGAGAAATGGGACTTCAATACTCTGATAGCCTATTGTGTTGTTGAGGAGGAAAAACTCAAGTTTGCTACTCCTACTTCCCTTGAAGCAACTAAAGGGAAGGAAAAGATAAAGCTCACTAAGTTCAAAGGTAGAAAGTTTAAATCTTCTCCACATGTTAATGTTGGTCAAACCAGTGTTTGTAAAGGTCCACATAACATAAAGAAGTCAGCAGTATAAAGCCTAGAAAGAAAGACTGTAACCATCAGGTAACTCCTTGGTTATTAATTTATGAATCTAATTTGCGATATCGCATTAAGTATTTGGTGGCTATATAGTAAAGCATCTGATCAAGGTGTTTCTAAGATTCATGCGTTCATATCCAGGACAAAGGCAA
The DNA here is from genome assembly GCA_027568895.1 of Erythroxylum shatona. Lineage (NCBI taxonomy): Eukaryota > Viridiplantae > Streptophyta > Magnoliopsida > Malpighiales > Erythroxylaceae > Erythroxylum > Erythroxylum shatona. The sequence goes on along the minus strand of JAOSBK010000206.1, from coordinate 3,427,185 downwards.
ATAAAAAGAAGGAGAAACTGATGATTCACAGTAATGAAGAAGTAGAAGTAATATCTATAGGGAATGTATCTACTGAACCTTATTGTAAGGTTCATTTGGGTTTTACATGACACATTTCATATGTGATCTTTTAATCAATTTTGGACAAAGAGGGTTAATGTTTTGTATTTAATGCTTCTGTTGTACAGTTGTTGTTTAATGCAAAACATAATATTACAACTTTCTTGTCATATGGTTTGTACAGAATCTGTCTTACCCTGAATTAGTTATATGCTTCTTCGTATCTTGCTAAACAAGTTATGAAATGAAGAACTCTGATGAATGAGAAGTCATACATGGTGTTACATAAAAGTTTAAACTACATTTCTAAAGCTAGGGTTGAGAGATTGATCAAGGAAAGCATTTCTCAATTCTAGGTTATGATGATCTAGGAACATGTGTTGACTGTTGCAAGAGTAAGTTGACTAATAATGATATTGAGGTCAACTCATGCTTTTGACTTATTGAGTCTGACACATAAAGATATTGTTAGACCTTGTATAGCTGCATTGTACAATTCTAAATGTATTCTGACACTTGTTAATGATTATTCTCATTATAGTTATGTGTTCTTGCTTAAAGACTGAATGTTGAAAACTAATTGGGTAAATTCATCAAGATAGTCAAATTTGACCGTGGAGAAGAATCTTATGACAAACATGGTATTTTAGGACTTTAAAAGGTCTGTTTGTCAGATATTTGGAATTAGTTGGAATAACGACTTAATTCATTATGTCGAGTAGTTTTGAGCAAAATAATGTGTTGCCAAAACACGTAACTTCACCCTAAAGGACTTCAAGAAGTCGATGCAAAACAGAGCTATTCTACCTGATTATCTAGAAGTTTGGAAACTCAGCCTTGCACGCATTCGTGTATAGGGTTGGCCTACTAAGATATTATAATCTTTATAAAGAAAGATTGCATGTTCGTTCCACTCATTGCTATTTAGTAAGATATCTCGACCATTTTAAAAGATTACAATTTTACTATATAGAAGCATAACAATCCAACTCTTGCATGACAATAATCAATTAGAAAATTGGATATATTGTAGAAGATACTTGTCACATATTCAAACACAGAGAAACACAAAACAAAATCTCACTATTAGACAAAATAATGACAAGAAATAGAGTATGATAAAGGTAAATGATGGGGAAAAAAAGAGGTAAAGTTTAATAGCTTTCATCAATCAAGCAAGAGGACTTGTCGTCAAGAGCGTAGGAATGTAACTAAATGGAGGTAAAATGCCTCAAGAGGTTGTATTAAGCCTTGTCTAAAGATATTCGAAGTTTTGGAGTTGTGAACCTTGTAAGATATCTTTCCCTCTTCAATTGACTCACAGCAGGTCAAAGGAAACAAAATACAAATCTTCAGGTCAACTACCATCTTCACAAGTATATCTACTTGTGATAACACCAATTTTCCATGAACTGAAAGGGTAGTTTAACAACATCCCATTCAATCCCAAGGATTCCAACAACAAGACCCCCATCTTGTTTAGTTAGCATATGCTGAAAAGCATAACCAAATTCATGAAAGACAATCTTAACCTACAAAGGAACCATCAACTGTCAAGTAAAATAAAATGCATGATAATCAAGAGCATTAAGAGTAGATACATTATCATTCCATCGAAGCTGAGAATATGAAGGATGCACAATTTATAGAATAACATCAACAGTAATTTCTATCACACTACCTCTCGAAATGTCATAAGCCTTGGTTTATCCCCAATTGGGGGAGTTTGGTTGAACACCATGTGAGCCACTGATAGCCTAGGAGTAGTACCATTGGGTGATAGAACACGACTTTGTCTAACTACCTCATCAAATGGACGAGAATAGGGATCAAAATAGAATTATTCAATTGGACTACCTAAGGAATCTTTGACACAGTAGAATTTAACATCACTGTTCCAAACCTATCATCACAAGCATTTGTTCATGGGGTGTGCCACAGATAATGTACCTCGCAAATGTATGGAGTAATTTTGAAGTCTAAACCATTGGCTGCTTCAATGTTAATTCCCAAAAATGTTTTTGCAAGGTTGAAAAGGCCATCCATCACCTTTGGCAATGAAAAAAAATGGTCGCAGTTGTTAGATAATTGCTTTAAGTTTGCATGTGTTTTATTTTTCACCAGATTTCAGTAAGTCTTATAGTCAAACTAGAATCCAAGATTATTTGTGATTCTTAACAAATTTGCTGGTTTTGCTCAAGATATACCAACTTTTTGTTTTTAATAGCTCTATTTAAACAAGAGATGATGATTGAATTAAATGTAATAAAAAAAAGTCATTCATACTTCTGCAGAGCTCTTTTACTTGCTATCTCTTTGTTGTTTTTTCAATAAAGCTTACAAGTGGTATCAAAGCTTTTTTTTATGGGACATGTGAGTGCGATGGAAAGTGAAACTAGCCATTCCAATCTTGCTCCTCTAGTTTTCGATAACCAAAACTATCAACTTTGGGCTGTGAGGATGTCTGCTTACCTTGACGTTTTCAATCTTAGGGAGGTTATGGAAGAAGATTATGAAATTGCTTCGCTACCAAACAATCCTATCGTAGCTTAAATAAAAAATTACAGCTATTTCAGCCCCGATCTTCACAAGGATTATGGCGTTGAAGTCTACAAAAGAGGTTTGAGATTATCTCAAAATTGAATACGAAGGAAATGTAAGGACTCGAGGGATGCAGGTGTTAAATTTATTAAGGGAGTTTGAGATGCAGATGATGAAAGATTTTAAGACCATAAAAGAGTTTGTCGGAGAACTTTATGCGAGAGATTCTCAAAGAAGAGGAGATACTTTTCCAGAAGATATGGACTACAGAGAATCCTGCAGATATAATGACTAAGGTGGTGACAAAAGCTAAGTTTAAACATTATTTAGACTTAGTCAACATCTTGCATATTTGAGTTAGCGCATGAGGGCGCAAATTAGAAGCACTACAGATAGGCACTACAAAGACTGATTTGTTTGATTGGCAGGATGAAGGATATTTGCATTTGGTGGGACTCGAAATTGTGCCAAAGTGGAGATTTGTGAGTTTGATGACTTGATGGCTTGATGGCCCAAATTTTTCTCCCATATTAAGAAGAGATGATTATAGGAGGAGTATTTCAAATTATAAAATAACTTCTCCCCTTCTTGTTATAATCATCCCAAAAAAAATTGGATATATCTTAAAAAGTTGTATACATCTTAAATTTAGTATTCTCTTCTTAATAAGAGCAGGCTGTCGACGTGTACAAATTTTGAAAATATATCCAAAAAAAAAATTAGGATGATTATAACTAGAAGAGGGAGTTATTTTGTAACTTGAAATGCTCCTCCCATTATTATCTCTTCCCAATGTAGGAGAAAAATTTGGGTCATCAAGCCACCAAATCAACAAAAACAACATACAAGCTTCTTAAGAAGAGCACGGACTCCTGGTCAAACATGTTTGGCTTCATCCACATCAAAGGGAGGAAATTGAAAGTGTTGCAAGAGAGGATTAACCTCAAGGCTCTTATCAACGGTAGAAGAAGCCGTGGAAGGTGCAGCGAGAGAAGAAAAGCAAGGAGAGAGAGAGTGTGAATGTGAGGTAGAGACTGAGGGAGGAATTGATCCGTCATGTGTTCGTACGCAGAATGAGAAAGAAGGGAACCCGCGAGGGCAGGGGTGGGATTTCGGGAAATGACTGGGGACAAAATGGGAACGAGGAGTGCCCCAAAAGTCATCATTTTAATTATTTTTATGATTGTTATAATTAATATTATCTAAATCTAAATAATTTTATGATTATTACAATTAATATTTTAATTATTAACTATCTTTAAATGACTTGAGAATGAGATTAAAAATTATTATTACAAGAAATTATTCAAATAATAAGAAATAGGCCTTAAAATTTTTAAATATTAAAGTCATAAAATGTAAATTTTATTAAAATTTTAATACTTATTAAAAAATTTTAATATAGACTTCAATTATTTAAATTATTTTTTAAAGTTATTAATTTATCAAACAATTTATTAAAAATAAACCAAAAATAGCATTTCCTCGAATTATCATTTCTAGTGTTAAGGTTAATGGAAAAATTAGCACACCAATCAGAAAAAAAAAATATATATATATATATAACTTTAAAAAAATAGAAAATATAACTTAACCCTTTTAGATATGGAGAACAAGTTTATTGTTTCACTTAGCCTCAGTTCATCTGTTTATATTTACATCTGACGAAAGATACAAAGTAAAATGTTGATTCATATTCATAATTACTTCTGGATTTGCCTCTTCTTGTGTTGAAATCCCACGATCAGTGGATTGAAGAACTCATCTATCTCTGCTTTCCTGTTCCAACACACACACAAAATAAAATAAAAAATCACCACCCACAGCTATAAAATGAAGCCTAAAAATGGTTTTTGACATTAATCTCCAAGTTTCATGGAACAGGATGCAACACAAATTCAGGATTTCTGAACACGTGAATAGTTCCTGTTTTCTAAAGAAAGGACATTTATACACATTCCTGTGGCAGATAAGACAGTTCTCAAAGCAAGAATATACTAACAAACATCCTGTACGATCAAACAGCAAAATGTTACCTCAGGAATAAATTCATAGAATTATTGATCAAAACCTTTTAATCTGTTTAAGAAATGAGTTTTAGCCATCCTGAAAACGTAACATTTATAATCACATTCACCGTCACAAACATAATGTTTCAGCTATAGCAGGCTTTGATCCTTGAGTATGCTGCAACAGTACTAATACCTTTCGTGTATCTGGAGCAGAGATCTTTTGGTGCTCAGTTTTTGTACTTCATTGTTTCTTTGTCAAAACCAATTGTCGGAAACTGCTTAGCATACTCTTCGACATTGTGGCGGAGTTTTGCAATCTCGGATTGGAAGTGAGGTGATTGCATAGAAGCCACAAAGTCTTTCAGTTTAGTTCCTGGTTCACAGAAGTTAATCCAACCCTCAAGTTAGCATAGATCATTGCTAACGACTACAATCAATCACAACAATATCCAAGTAAAATGAGAGCTGTCATAATGCATTAAGTTTTGAAGAATGAATCTTAGCAAGCCAAGTCAGCGAGACAAACCTTTGGTTTCAGTCTTAATCTTAACAGCCAACTTCACGGCTGCATCAAAGTATTCTGCCACCTTAGCAAAGTCCTCCTCCACAAACCCCCTAGAAGTAAGAGCAGGAGTTCCTGAAAATCGATGTGTTACATCAATAAAACTCAGAAAATATAGTTAAAGAGCGAATATGTTGCAGACAGTAACCCTTTACCCATCCTGATGCCTCCAGGAACCATGGCAGATACATCTCCAGGAACAGTGTTTTTGTTTGCAGCAATGTGAACAGCTTCGAGCACCTTCTCTACTCGGGACCCGTCAATGCCCTGTGGAAAGAAAATAATTGGTGACTGAACCATTTACCTTTTATAACTAGAATAAATAAAACTGACATAGGTGAGATGAAAATAATATATCAGATCTGCTGGAACACATACAACTGCTTAAGCAATATCTTCCCACTTGACTCAATGCTCAAACAATGTCTTTCAAGTGCTAAAACTACAGAAAAGATATTCCAGCTACCTTGTTCTTCAAATTCACCAAAACTAAATGGTTCTCAGTTCCGCCTGAAACAAGTTCGTAGCCATTCCCAACTAAAGTCTGCAAAAATCAACACAAACTTGATCGATCAATACAGTGAAAGAAATATTGAGTTTCAAGCTGATGAATTATGTAAAATCATTCAAACTTCTCAATAGTGTGAATAAGCAGGAATATGTGGTCGTGTGGTAATTTTACAACAGAAATTAGCTTCTTTTTGTTAGATACCTTTGCAAATTTTGCGCAATTACTGAGAACTTGCTCTTGATAGGCCTTGTACTCTGGAGTGGTGGCCTGCAAGAATAGGATATGAACATGTAAATAGAAGATTGAAATTGAAGACAACAGTAACAGTGATATGCTGTACACAATTCTTGATGTGCATTAAGAAGGGATAGAGATGGAGAACATAGTTCCGAAGGGTTTGCTCTTACTTTGCCATTAAAAAACCAAAGCAATGAGCAGGAGAAAGGGAGTATCTTATACGATTATTCACCTGTTTCAATGCAACTGCCAAACCAGAAATTGTGTGATTGTGTGGTCCACCTTGAAGTCCAGGAAAAACAGATTGATTGATCTTATCTTCATAATCGTACAACACCTATTATAAAACCAAGATAAATAGTGTCAGTTACATATAACATCAGAAAACTGAGCAAAAATGAATCAGAAGAAGATGGAAGAGTTTGTTATGTAACTCCATATATAGTTATGCAATTGAAATTTCATTCCGAAAAGATACCTCCTTGCCTTGTTTGTTGATCTCTTTAACTCCTTTTCTATAGAATATCATGGCTCCACGAGGACCACGGAGTGATTTGTGGGTAGTGGTGGTCACTATGTCAGCATACTCAAAGGGTGATGGAATAACATCAGCTGCAACCAACCCACTAATGTGTGCCATATCTGCCAACATTATTGCTTTTTGTTTGTCACAGACCTGATAAACATTAAATGGAATAACTAAGAGGCATAAACCACATAATATCAGAATAAGAGCAAAAAGATAGATGATGTGTGAGTAGAATACCTTGCGAATACGTGCATAATCATACAGACGTGCGTAAGCACTAGCACCAGCAATTATAATCTTCGGTCGGAAAAGAGTGGCACTTTTTTCAAGCTGCATTTTGTTGCAGTTCATGTCAGAAATTCCTTTCCATTGAACATTCAAAAAATATGAATATGAACACAATTCTGAGTGGCAAAAGGATGAATATGCTCTATGCTGTGTAATTCAGCAGTTATAGGCAATGTAGACATGTTTACAACAATGCGTTTATGATTTGTTTGCATATGAAGCTTAGAAGTGAGAGATAAGATTGTTAAAGCACCAAGCAAAAAAATTATTTTATGAGTCTGGTATATGTACCTACTGTTTCAAGTGCTCAGAATTAGTTATAGATGGAAAATCATTTCAAGGCAAAAAGCTACCACCAAGAGTATAATATCCAATTAAATTTACAGCAATATAATTCCATATACGCTATCTGCTAACAGGAAAAATGATTATATTAGACTAGGAAATCATATTACTGGTACTGGAAATACACTACCTGATCATAGTCAATATAACCAGTGCTCTCATTCAATCGGTATGGCATAGTCTCAAAAAAAATCGAAACTGCAGATATCTTCTTTGTGTCTGTCTGTAGAGTAGAAAAAGGCACACAAGTTACATATTGCTTCTCAAGTAATCAGAAAGTAGCGTGGCAGTTAGTGATACAAATCAAAATTTTAGAAAGTGTCAATACATTCACTAGTCACAACATCATCCGTACAGGTATGTTAATCCTAACTTGAGAGGCAAAACTATAGCCCAGAGCATCAAGACAAGAACTCAGAGGGTAAATAAAATGTCCTAAATGCAACAAGAGAAGTTAAAAAGAAAAACAGCCCAGCAAAGCAGAGAATTAATAGTCAGACACAGTAGTGTCTTTTTAGGTGATGATAGAGACGACACACAGGTATTAAAAAAAACTGTATGGAGGTCAGTCACCTGATAGCCATGAGAAAGGTGACCACCGTGTGGAAGATCAAGTGCCATGATTCTCTCATGTGGCTTTAGCAAAGCAGTGTACACTTGGAAGTTAGATGGAGATCCAGATAGAGACTGTACATTGACTGCAACATAAAAGGATTAAAACATTATTCTCAGAAGCTGCCCAGACATATCATACGAACACTCAGCTCGCAGTCATTCCTTGCTTCAACATGGAAAACACCCTTCTTTCCACACATTGTAGTAATAAATAGCAGTTCAGAAAATGAACTTGACAAAAGAAAAAGATAAAGATGATACAGAAGAAAACATCAGCTGGGATTTCTGTTTTTCTTTGAAAAGTGCTGGGATTTCTGTTTCCAAACATAAATGAGATCTTTACCTCCCCATTTTGCAGGATCCAATCGAAATGCTTCCAATGCACGCTTCTGACACAAAGATTCTGCCATGTCAATGTACCTGAAAATTAAAGTCCACAATTCTCAGCACAATGAGCAATCATATGGAAGTTACAAGAACCAAATACGCAGGTTTGGTCCATAAGAGAACACTAAAAAATGGCATTGACAGTCAATTATTACTATATGCTCATGGGAAAGAATAAATAGAGACTAATAATGGCAAAAATACTCGTTGCCTCCATAGTATCTAGCACCAGGGTATCCTTCGCTGTATTTGTTCGTCATGACTGATCCAACAGCTTGCATGACTGAGACAGATGTGAAGTTCTCAGAGGGTATAAGTTCAAGCCCCTTCAAATTTAAAAAAAAAAGAAGACAAAAATCAGACATCATATCTGAATTAATGAGTGGCTGTAACGTTCAATACTTAACAATTCACATTAACTTTTAATACACACATCTTCAACAAATGTGATGTTGAGTATGAATTTTATTTTTGATGTTATCCATGTTAGATATTTTAGTTGTGATTATAACAAGGATCGTAATGGGATGTTACCATATATAGGAGGAATCAAATAGCATAAGATTTAAAGTAAGATGTAAGAAAATGATAATGAAAGGTCACACCTGTTAAACTCATCAGGTATGTCCTTTTATTATCATAAGAAAACCTAATTAAGCAGGGTCAAGTAGTTAGGATGACATTCCTATTAATAACAAACCATCAAAAAGCCAATAAGACCTTTGAAGACCTAAATGCACCAAAGATCAAACATTTGATGTCTGCTATGGACATCTACTGAAAATTTTACATGAAATATCACTCCAATCAACTACTTAGTTACTAGTTTTATTATATTTATGCATAGTTGGTATAATTATATATAACAGAGAAAAATAGAGAAGGATTGAAAGAATCACAGAGAGGTACGGTTACAAACCTTCCATTGACGTGCTTTCTCAAGCTCAATAATGTCAGCAATCTCTGGATCCACAGCCTCCAACGGTGCATTAAGCTGCTTAGGCCACTGCAAGTGAAAAACCAATCAGCAATCAGATGAACTCTAGTTTTATAATGGAAAAATTAAAGAAAGCAAAAAGGTGGTCACTGGGATAAGCGTCAATTAATAAAACAAGAAAAAGAGATTCTCCATGATATTGAAGGGCGGATCTTAATTTATATAAGTTAATAACTTGGATTTGTGATAATTTATTAAAAAAAACGTATGCTTGTGATAAGGAGGATACGTCACAGAAAACCTCTTAATTTTTATTAATAACGTAAATAAGAGAGAGGATGAATTATATAAGCTTACTGAAACCCCAGATTTCTCCTTCTCGAACACTGCTTCATCAGGCAAGGAAGACTGCAAAAACCATACAACAAACTTAAAAGCAATAACCATAAAAACCCATTTCCAGTAAATGGTTTTTCTCACTTTGGCACATTAAAACGAAAAGAAATGTAAAGAAAAAATGCAAACTTTTAACAGTCGGAAACGAAAACAATACTCAACAGACTCGTAAAACAGAAAGACACAAAAAGGCAAAGGCAAAGAACCTTGTAATAGAGAGAGGTGGCACGGAAAAGGGGCCGAGCGGGCAAGTCCAAGGAAGAGGAGAGACGACGAAGCGCCATTGCCATTGCCATTTGTGGTCTCTAAGACTCTAACAGTGACTGAGATGACCACTCCGTCACCGTGTATAGAGAGCAAAGAGGATGGGATTTTGGTGGCTGAAGAAATTTTTTGATTTTCAGTTTATTCAACGTCAGAGGTTGGTGATGTGGCGCTATCCCATACTACCTTGTCCTTAGTTGGGTCTTGTAGGGCCCCACCATTGTTCCACCAACCATTATCAAATTTCTCGTTCTAAATATATACACACAAAAATGGGAAGAAGAGCCAAAATGGTGTATTAGTAAAATAATATATGGACTAGACTAAAATGTTTATTATTTAAAATTTTAAAATTATATACACCTTAAATTCATCATCAATAATATTAATATCAAAACTACACAATAATATTTTTCAAAAAAATACACAATAATATCAAAATTATACCAAAATTTTAAAAATATTAAAAATTGTTAAATTATATATTTGATATGATTGTGTACACCTTAAATTCATTACTAATAATTTAAATTTAAATTTGAAAGAATTATAATTTTTAAAAATAAATAACAATAATTAATAATAGTTTTATAAATTTGTTAAAATTTTCATCTTTTTTGTTTTTCACATGAGATTGTTGCACTTATTTCTTGTATAAATACACAATTATGTTAAATTTATATTAAAATTGTTGTTTAATTAAATTAAAATCGGGAAATATGTACTCAATTCTAATTTAACATTTACGGTAGACAACTTTATCTCTACTTAGTACTATTTAATAAAGAGATTGTTTTCTATATACAAAATCTTTGGCAATTAATTCTTTTAAAAAGAAATAGTATGATTGATTAAAAAATTTAAAGGTGGTATAATAAATATTCTTTCTTTTTCTGAAGAAATATTCTAGCTGTAAGCATTGGTGATGTTGTGACTAAAACCAGCGGAGAAAAGGCTATCCACAGCTCCACATTTCTTGGCCACAGACTGTTTCTAGCCTGATAGGATCATAGGATATTACAGATTTGGCCATCGAAAATTATGAAACGGCGTCATTTTTGTCTAACTTTTTTTAAAAATTATTTTTGTTATAATTTTATCTTGCATTGTTTTATTGAAAAAGCTTCGGCATTTAGCTGCCGCGAATTGGGCCACGATATAGACCATATGATCAGTGAGCCCAAGATAAGTTTCCCTTGTGGGGTTTCATTGGCATTTTTTGGGCTAAAAGGGGTTGAGCCTAAAATAACATGCATTGCACCCAAGTTATCCAATTCTTTTAAAATTAAAATTAAAACAATATTAATTTATTAAAATTTTTAATTTTAATCTGTTAACTTTAGTCTGAATTAAAATATATATAATCCTTATTATATAGTTGGATCTTCCGTATAATCTTGCAACATCTAACTCTTTTCAATTAATAAAATGTGGTCGTGTCTGCTTCACTTATACATAAGACTCACACGTATCAACGAGTCTTTTTTTGGGAGGAGTGTATTTTGACAGCATGCTACCTTATCAATAGATTACCTTCCTCTGTACTGTCTTGGAAAACACCTTACTTTA
>JAOSBK010000206.1:3382959-3403195 GCA_027568895.1 Erythroxylum shatona | reverse complement strand
TAAAGGGTAATTTTGGAAATAAAATTATAAACATGCATGAAAAATCGTGAACGATACTTATTTTGAATAATTAAAATTCATCTAAAACGACTTTTATTTTAGATAGGAGGGAGTATATCAAACTGCTTGAGTAATCATATAAATAATTTATTACATATTATTTCAATTTTTAAATTTTATTCCATTCTTATAATGATATAATATCAATTGAATCTTTTAAACTTTAAATCTCTTATTAGTTTAAATTCCGGTCGAATGTTTAAAATATTACATATAACAATAAATAATTCTATAATATAGTTTATAGATTTGAGTTTCCAAATTTTCTAAAAGTATTAATAGGATCATAACTTTAGGTAAATTTGTCTTGTCATTTAAAATTAAATTATTAAATAATTTATCTGATACATATTATTAAATGTATTAATTTTTTTGATGCAATAATGATTAGTTATAACAAAGATAACATCAAGATTGATTGAATATATAACAACATACAAAAGTTGTCATATATTTTCAAAATCCAAGCACATCAAATACTGATTTATATATTTAAGTTTGAATGTATTTTTAAAATTGAGATAAGTTACTAATTGATATATTTTAGTTTGAATAAAATTAATTTTCTTTAGATAGAAAGTACTTGAAAAAAGTGGCTTGTTTTCTTCTCTTCTCTCCCATATATTATTGTCGACACATACTGGCATACACAGTGCAAGCATCCGATCTGTAACCTTATGTATATCAAACTTGATCGCCATAAACCGCCTCCTTTGTGTGTTCCCATGGAGAGAGATCCTATTCACCGGCGATCATTGTATCTTCCAGGATGCCTGATGTCTCCTACGTGCTTCCCCGTGCGCGACGAGATTGAGTACTCTCGTATTCACTGTTGTAATAGCAGTAACAACAGAAGCACTAGCAGAAGAACTCGGAGGTGGCGAAATTTCATAAGAAGGCTAATCAAGGATGGGAAGAGCAGCATTTATGGATCCAAACCTCTGTCATTTCATTACGACGCTGTCAGCTACTCTCAGAATTTCGATGAAGGTTGCTACCACGAAGACCCCCTTCGCTGTCCGAAAGTTTTTCGAGATGTCAGGTGGGATTTGCAGGATTGAGTAGTAGTAATGTGTGCTTGTAAGGTTGTAAGTTCACATGTATTCTTCTTCTTTTTGTTTTGTTTCAGATCAATCCCATGACTTCTGGGATCTGTTTTGCTTAGTAATCCTGCCAACGATCTGTACAGTATCATAATAATATGACTGGTAGTACAGTTACAGGCATAAATGGATCTGCTTTTGTCTTTACAACATGTTTGATCAGCCTTTTCAGGATCTTGGTGTGAAGCGAATATAGGTCTAAAATATACATCATCAGGACAAAAGCGTCTGCCTGTAATGATCTGAGAGAGGAATTCAGGATTTTTTTTCCTTGATCTTTTCCTCTTTCTCTGTCCCTTCACAGAGCTCAATAACTTCCATGACTGAGACTTGTAAGTAACAGGAATCAAAACCGAAAAGAAAGAAGGGCCCCAAAGGCATTAGCTAGTGTTGATTTCTTATCTGCAACTTGTGAGTTTCTGTGCCGATGATCAAGAGTTTTAGAGTAGAAATGAGGATAACGAGGATAGACCATTCTGCGATATACAACGACCCTCGACCACAATTTTCTCGGTCTCCCATAGCGACATAACTTAGTGCTTGGTGATCTTTCATTTTATCCACTTTTATACGGTCCATTTAAGCTTATAATATTTAGCTGAGAAAGGTTAACGATTGTAAATTTTAGTTTTTGTTTTCTTTTGTACAGAATTTCTCATTTAGTATATAAATATATATTTTAGCATAATATATATTGAAAATTTTGTATTAACTATAGTTTAATTTTACTCACTACAAAATAAAAACTGTCGTTTAGCGACGGGAATTTTCGTCGGACAATAGTTATATTCCGTCGGTAATATAAATTAGCGACGAAATAAATCGACGGACAATGGCGTCGTTAAAACAATTGTAGGTAAATTTAACGATAGACATATTATATAACCGTCGGTAATGATACCAACTGAAGGTCTGTGTGTGAACTAATATTCCGTCGCAATAGTTTCCGACAGTAATGTTTACTCCATCGGTGATATACGACGGTTGTAATTGACCGTTGGTAAACCGTAGTTCAGAAAATCCTGTTGATTGTAATATTACTTATGGAACGAAGAGTAACCGCTGGTAAATGTCTTACATTTTACGGACGGATTATTTTTTCCGTTGGTAAATATAATATATTTTACAGACATACTTTTATTTTCCGTTAATAAAGAAAACTAAATTTTTTTAAAAAATATCCTGACATTTAATTTTATTTCATGATCTTATAATTTAATGCATAATTTCAACAGTTATGAATTATCTGTGCATAATATTTTAATTTATTTATATATTTAATTTGTTTAAACAAAAAATTGATTGATGACATAAAATTAAAATTATCTTTATTGATAATAAAAACATTATAATATACATAATAAATCTTTGTAAATGAAAGTAAATGAGTACAACAATCCTAATATTCTGGTGATCGCGGTACTCTGAGATATTACCCCTCGCCTTCAACTCATCCACCTCATATCTTAGCTGAGCTATGTGGTCTATCAATGTGTCCACTTTGGTCCAAAGTTGATTGACTTAATTGGTTTGTGACCATCTACTAGATGTTACTGTACTGAACGTGGATGATTGCAAGTAACATGTGTTCACAAATGAACATAGTTCGAAGATCCTTCAACGACGATCCCTATCACCTACTGCATCAAGATATATCTGACTCTGATCAACAACTTGTTCGTCCTGAAACTATCGCTGAATGTTTTCTTGTATTTAGTTATATTAGGAGACAATGTTTATATTAGTGAGTGATAATTATTAAAAATTAATATGAAAGCATAAATTACATATACATTTAATTCTCTACATCAGCTGTTGACGAATGTCATTGTAACGAAGGTTCGAGAGACAGAGAGGAAGAACAAGTAAAAAAGAATTGACTGTTTATTATTTCATGTTTAGTGTACATCAGTCAGATTTCAATATATGTACAAGACTTAAACTAAAACAACTGTACAGTTCAAGTACAAAGCTACTGTCTATATACAAACTAACTAAAACAACAACACCTTAGTAAGCAGTAAATAAACTATCTTAACATCCCCCCCTCAAGTTGGAGGTTGGTGAACATCAACCAAACCCAACTTGGACAAAAGTGAAGCAAAAAGAGGGGCTGCCAAAGCTTTCGTAAACAAATAAGCCAATTGATCTTTAGACTAAACATGAGCAGAAGCAATAAAAACCAACTTGTATTGATCACGAACCACATGGCAATCAATATCAAGATGTTTAGTGCGTTCATGAAACAATGGATTAGCAGTGATATGAAGAGTAGCCTTGTTATCACACCACAAAGGAATCGGAGAAGAAAAAGAAATCTGCAAATCCCTCAACACATAGGAAATCCATAACAACTCACAAACCGTGGAAGTCATACTACGATACTCAGCTTCAGTCGACGAACGAGAAACCGTAGGCTGTTTCTTAGTTTTCCAAGATACCAAAGAAGTACCCAGAAACACACAAAAACCCAAAATAGACCGACGAGAAGTCAAACAAGAACCCCAATCAGCATCACAATAAGCAACAATAGAACAAGCAGAAGAGATAGCAGGCACAGAAGAAACAGATGTAGCAGGAAAAAACAAACCCTTAGAAGGACATCCTTTCAAGTATTTCAATAAATGCATAGCAGCATCCCAATGAGCCTGACAAGGAGCAGTAATAAATTGGCTCAACTGCTGAACAACATAAGTAATATCCGGCCTAGTAAACCCTAAATATAACAATCGACCAACCAATCGACGATATGGCCCAACATCATCCAAAAGTGAACCAGAACTTCAATACCTTAGGCAATGGAGTAGAAACTGGTTTAGCATCAGTCAAACCCACATCAGACAAAAGATCCAACGCATACTTGCGTTGGTTAAGATATAAACCGGCAGAAGACCTAGCAATCTCCAAACCCAAAAAATATTTGGCTGAACCAAGATCCTTAACAGAAAAAGCAAAATCCAAAAAATGTTTATCATCAGTCAAAATTTCCACAGAAGGCCCAGTCAACAACATATCATCCACATAGATAAGAAGAGCCACGACCCACGAAAGTAGACCCAGTAGACTTAACAAATAAACAATGATCATGCTTGGATTGAACAAAGCCATAAGAAAGCAGAACCTTAGTAAATTCACAATTCCACTGACGGGAGGCTTGCTTCAACCCATAAAAAGAGCGATTGAGCTTGCAAACTTGATGAGGACTAGCTTTAGTATACCCATCTAGAGGTAACATATACACTTCCTCATCAATAAAACCAGGTAAAAAAGCATTATTGACATCTAATTGATGAATGGGCCATGAAAAATGAGTTGCAACAGCCAATAACAGATGTACGGTGACAGTTTTAGTAATAGGAGAAAAAACTATCAGTAAAATCAACACCCTCCACTTGATGATATCCTTTGGCTACCAACCTAACCTTATACCTATCAACATTCCCATCAGGCCGAAGTTTGACCTTAAAAACTCATCGAGAACTGATAGCCTCCTTACCAGCTGGTAAAGAGGTTAAAACCCAAGTATTATTGGATTCCAGTGCAACCAACTCTTGCTGCATAGCCTGGACCCATTGATCATGAAACTTAGCCTGATGATAAGATTGAGGCTCCTGAATAGTAGAAACATTAGCCAAAAAAGACATGTATGTGTAGGAAAGATGAGGTGTAGGAATAAAAGGAAAAGTAGGAAGAATGTAACTTGAAGAACAAGAAGCAGAAGGTTGAATATGGGAAGTAGTGGAATGAGAAACAAAATCTTTGAGCCAAACGAGTTTAGTGGAAAGTCTAGTACTTCTATGCATAGTAGGAGTAGGTATAATGGAACACGGTAAAGAAGAAGAAGAAGAAGAATCAAGGGAAAAATTGTCAGTATGGGTAGGAGATACATTGAGAGGTGAAAGAGTGGGAATAGAAGATTGCCCATCCAAAACATCTGAAGAGTAATCCGAAGAAACTAAAAGAAGGGGAACATCTGAGGGTGTAGTAGGGAAAGACTTATAAGGATAAGTAGTTTCATGAAAAACTACTTCTCTAGAAACCAGAATTGAATGAGAGGTCAAATCATACAACTTATAGCCCTTTTTCCCCGAACTATACCCCAAGAAAAGACACTTGGAAACCTTCGGATCAAACTTATCTTTATGAGGCTTGACATTGGTAGCAAAACATAAACAACCAAAAGACTTCAAATGATCATATTTAGGAGGAGAACCATACAAGATCTCATAAGGGGTTTTCCACTGAAGAAGGGAAGTAGGAAGCTTATTTAGAATGTAAGTAGCAGTAAGAATAGACTCATCCCAAAATTGTCTAGGTAAAGAAGCTTGAAACATGAGATCTCTTCCTATTTGTAACAAATGTTTGTGTCTCCTCTCCACAATCCCATTCTGTTGAGGTGTATAAACACAAGACCTATGATGGATTATTCCCAAACTTGTAAACAATTGCTAACACTCACCAGTCAAAAATTCAGCCCAATTATCTGTGCGGATAGTCTGAACAGATTTTTGAAATTGTGTTTTATCCATCTTAAAAAAATTGTCCAAACACCTAAGGGCTTGACACTTATGAGTCAACAAATAGGTCCAAGTGGCCCTACTAAAATCATCCATTATGGTTAGAAAGAATTTTCTCCCAAAAATAGTATGTTGACTATAGGGTCCCCAAATGTCAACGTGTAGTAACTGGAAAATAGAAACGGTATGAATGTTACTAAGAGGAAACTTCAATCTATGTTGTTTTGCAAATGGTATTTGGTGAGGGAATAGATCATAATGTACTATTAATGAATACAGAAGGTGGTAAAAGGGTTACAGATGGAGGAGGCAAATATTCAAAACAAAAATGGGACAATGGAGACAAGAGTGCATTGTTTTGTAACTATTGTAAGAAAAATGAGCATTTGAAGGAGAATTGTTTTAAACTCATTGGTGTACCCGATTGGTACAAGGAGTTACAAAATAAAAGAGGCAAAGGGAATGGGAAATCCTATACTGCTAATACAGTAAATGATAATACTTCATTCACTGTAGATAACAGTACATTAGTCACAGATGCTTCTGTTAGTGCTACTAATCCTCCACTGTCAGAATTGATTAAGTAAGAGTTGCTAAAATTGGTTAAGAATAAAGCACTCCCGGATCCTCTTATGGTGAACCTTGCACATATCTCAGAGTTTGCAGGTACACTTCCTATATTGGCTCTTTCTAGTCTTGATAACATAGATTTAGATTATTGGATAATAGATATAGGAGTTTCTAATCATATGTGTGTGGATATTTCATTGTTCACCAAACCTATTATTCCTGCCAACTACATGCCTGTTTATCTCCCTGATGGCACTCAGAATCGTGTGCATCATATTGGAAATGCCATTTTACCTAATGACCTTGTCTTGACAGACACATTGCATCTACTCACTTTCAAATTTAATCTATTGTCTGTGAACAAGCTTGCCACTACTTCCTCTCTGTCTCTAGAACCTTCGTTACATGGTATCAGAGCTTTCATTCAAACCCATCAAAAATTGCATTAATTGATTCATTGAGGTTAAATCAACCAAAGCCTTAGGTACTCCACAGGTACACTGTGTTACTGCCCCACAAGTGCATTGTAGGACAGGCATGAGGCATCAAAGCTCATCCCACAATCTCTTTAAACCAGTAAAGTATTTAGCTACAGACATATTCCCCTACGATGTTGCACTAATCTGCCTCTGTAAGGAGTACAACAAAGGCCCATTGCTTTCTCCAAACCTCTCCACCAAATCTGACCACAACTCTTGGGCATAATTTGTGTAGATAAAGGCTTCAGCTATATCCTTCGATAATGAATTCAATATCCAAGACCTAACCATATAATTAGTCATAATCCATCTATCACATTCAACTGCGCCTGGACTAGGTTTCGGACATGTTCCATCTATAAACCTTAATTTCATCTTAACTTTTAGGGCAATTTTAACAGACCTACTCCAACTCAAAAAATTACTCTAATTCAGTACTGCGGTAGCTAAGCTCATACCTGGATAATCTGAACCTTGGAGATATACTTGATTTTCGTCATTCATACCTCTCAATCTGGGGTCAAGAGTCGATCCAGTAGACGATTCCGCTGAGACACCATCCATCGTTGCAATTAGCACAAGCTGAAGTTGCGATTGTAAGTAGCGATTCAAACTCCCGAAACCCTAACCTCTCGATTCTTCAAAATACAGCTACTTCCTTCACCGCTGAAGAAATTACAGTTGTAGTTAAATACCAATGCACTCCTTGCAGTATCTGGCTCCAATCAACCACCAGCAACGATCGACGTTGGGATCGTTACTTCTCTGATACCATGTAACGAAGGTTCGAGAGACAGAGAGGAAGAACAAGTAAAAAAGAATTGACTGTTTATTATTTCGTGTGTAGTGTACATCAGTCAGATTTCAATATATGTACAAGACTTAAACTAAAACAACTGTACAGTCCAAGTATAAAGCTACTGTCTATATACAAACTAACTAAAACGACAACCCTTTTGTAAGCAGTAAATAAACTATCTTAACAGTCATATCGTCATGCTTCTTAAAGTGAGTGTGCAAAAATAGCTGAGTAGGTGTAGGCCTCATGCTCATAGACTTTTTCTGCATATTTAACCTAAAATTTTATATGTGAACTATAATTTATAAAAATTTCGGCAGAGTTTCCTCTATTTTTATGATATTTATCCCCTGTTGAACAAATATAACTCAACACAGCCATATATGACACCAGGCATTTATATCATTATCATTATTCATAATACACATTTTTAATTTCAACATTCACACGTCAATTTAAATTAAAATATAGCAAAGTAAAATAATTAGAATATAAGTGTCAAGTTTAGATACTTACAAGTCCTCTACATGCTTGTGGTGGGTAATTAATCCTCCCGTATGTACGGGAAGACTCTCACCCTCCGGTCCTCCACCTCAGTTGGTCAAAACTAAAAGAAAAGACTAGCTATAATTGCATAAAGGTGTGAATCCAAATTTAATTAGTGTCAAAAGGCATCATCTTCAAACTTAAAGCATGGTTTACTTTGTAAGTTATAAAGTGAACTCCAAAAGAATTAAAATGTCTAAATTTCAAAACTAAAATATGATTGAAACACTCAATTTGTTCAAAGCTTATTCAATACTGTAAGTTCTATACTTAACAAATAATATAGTGGACCTACAGTTAGTCCAAATTTAGCGTTGGCTTGTTATTAATTTGAGCCCAAAAAGCCCATGGACTTAATTGAAGAAATCTTCAAAAAAATATATGCTTGGTCCATTTCATTTAATTTATAATTATGTTAGAAAATGATAAATAAATAATACTTAGTTAAAATTAAACTCATTTACTAATAAAGGAAAAGAAGGAAACGGATTTCATAACATTTATAATTTTGTATAGCTTTATACCTACAACAAAGAATAACAATACCAATAAAAACTTTATCTATACGAAAAATATTTATCCACTCAGGTCTTACACTAGTATGGACGCTTGGATATCAACGTGTTGTCGTTGAAATAGATTCATTAGAGATAATTAATATTCTTTCCTTTTCTAATATAGTTTTGTCTGAGGATAATTTTTTGATGGTAGATACCCGTGATTTAATTCATCGAACATGAAAAGTGCATTTCAGCATGTATACTGCAAATAAAACTAGTGTGTCGATAGTCTGACTTCTCTAGCAAATTTATCCAGCCTAGGTCTGCATATATTTCAGGGGCATCCAACGGTTGTTATAGAACTCATCTACTTTTTATTTTGGTGATAGGGATAAACAGAAAAAAAAACAAAGCTTAAGCCCTCAAGACCGCCACAGACAAAGCATCATTATGAAGTAAGAATCGCATGCCCGGGATAGGCCTCTTCCACAAATGCCAACGTCTTGAAGATGAGGAGCCAAGTTTCGCGAAGAAATCAGCACATTGATTCCCTTCTCTCAGGATATGAACGAGCGAACAATCCCAATCTTTCCACAGGTACAGTTGAATATCTTCAACAATGGTCAAATAAGGGTGAGATTTATAGCAGTCCCGGTTAACTAGTTGGACAGCCTCCAACAAATCCGACTCGAGCAGAACCTTTCTGAATCTACGCTCCCATGATAAAGATACTCCATAGTAGATAGTCTGAAGTTCTGCCAGCATATTAATAGCCCAATGCGCTAGTAGGGAGTTTGTAGTTTGAATTATATGAGTTTTGTTTGTTTTATTATCGTTCGTAACAAAAAAAAAGAAAAAAGAAAGCTTCTGAATGAAAAAAGCTTTATACCTATACTTATATATATATATATATAAGCAATAAGTAGAATATGATATCATACCAAAATCCACTAGAAAGGATGTTGTGAGACACGCGGTGAAGTGGCGTGTAGGCCTGAAAGTGACGAAGATGAAAAATCGTACAGAGACGTTTGTCATTTTCTTTCTCTTCACCTTCTCTTCGCTATAAATCTCCTAAAACCCCAAAAAGTTATATGAAAGAAAGGACCTGTAAGTGAAGACGATCGTTTGTTACTGGTAAGACTTCCGGTTCTTGTCCTTCATTTGTATGGTATGATGCGCAGTTCTGCGAATTTATGGTGGGTTAAGGTTTCTTGAATTGGTTTATTAAGGTTTGATGTGTAAGCGTGTTGCATTAGCACTGTTTAAGGATTTGGTGTAGTTAACCCTAACCATTAATTTATAGGGCAAGAAAATTGATAATGGGTTTTGATTGGGAAATAAAATTGAAGAGAAGATGCATATGAATAGAACTGAAGAGTTGACCACATTGTATTTTGTCAATATGGAGAAGGAATTTGGTTGAGATGCGTGGGGAAGCTGATGGCAAAGAGAAAATGTTAAGAGTGTTGGTTCCTTGGTGTATAATCTGATTGTGACAATGGTTACTTTATATTGGAAATTGGTTTGCATTGTTAATAATTTTAAAGGCTTACTGATACATGAATTTGGGAAAGTTATTGAAGCCAAATAAGGAAGTTAGTAATGGGAACCATGTGCAAAAGATGAGAAGGGGTTGAGTGTTGAATGGATAATTACTGAATGCATTGGTTGGAAAAGTTTGGGCTCACCAAGAGTAGACTAAAATATTTGGTGATTCTGGAAAGATATTATTGTTCTGCACTTTGTCATTGGGCATTATGTGGCTTACTTGATCTTTGCTCTTTTGCAAGCTTCAAGTCATTGGAATTTTGGAATAATTTGAGTTGTTATAATTTTCTCCGGCAGTATATGCTTTCCCCTTCTCTTTGTTTTTTTTTTCTTGGTGTACTCTATGTATACTGGACCTCTGGTTTTACGAGAGTTGCAACCAACTACTTAAGTGCAATTCACCTTACATTGACTTGGATCTTATGTTCAGTTATCTGAAACTCGTTTTGTTTCCCCTTATTGCAATCTAGTCCAACCAAATTCACAAGGTATCCCCAGAATTTCACTTTAAAGAGGTTCTTGAAACTCAAAATTCTCGCGAACTAAATTGTCATTTTATATTTCTGTTCCATTTATACAATCTGTTTTCTGCTGATGAATTAAATTCTGCCTTGACAGTGATAAGTGTGCTTGACTGCAGATGGTCAACTGTTCGGTAATTCATGAAAGCGTGAGCTAGTGCAGATAGTGGAATTTCAACAATTATCAATGTCCAAGGCAAAAAAAAAATAAAAATGTAGAAGCTCCCGCCTTAAAATCAAGCATATGGGCTTTCTTCTCCATGTCTCTTTGGTAAAGTGCTATATACAATCAATGGCTGGTTTTGCAAAACAATTTGCGTAGTATTTTATGTGGCAACTATTGTTGTTACCTGCAGCCTTTATGTCTTGAGTCATCAGTCATGCGTATGTGTGGAACTTCTAGGTATGGCCTCTCTCCTCCTTTGGAGATGCTGCCCTGTCTTTTTGGTGAATTCTTGAAGACTGAAAGTCATCTTTAGTTCTCCTTTTCTGAGCTGCAAACAATGCTGCAAGTCATGTCAGAGCGGTGTACTTGATTGCTTAAAAAACTTTAGTGCTTCATGGTTCTCAAGATTGACCCACTACAGAAGAACCATGCCATCTATTATTTATGTATTTCTACATTAAAAAACTAGAAAATGCTGTCTCATGTTCACATGTTTTGATAGTCCATTCCACACTTCACTGGTGACTTCTGAACTGAGTTGTGTAAATCTGTGATGTAGATTCGACAAGGTCTCGACAAGGTTTTTCTTTCAGCTGTTAATTGATATGTGTGGCTGTCTATCTTTTATGGGGGAGTGGGAGGTAAAAGGTTGATAGTTTGTAGGTAAATTTTTGTCTTATTTTCTCAAAGAATAACATCCATATAAGATTAAAATTTTTGTTAATGCTGTATATTGTGGATTTTAATGGAAAATGAAGTATTGGGCTGGAAATCTAGATTGGCTAGCCACTTTCGAGTTGCACAGTACGAACCTAGTTGTTTTACTGCTATGTCTAAGCAGAGATATATAAAGTTGTAAGTTTATTTGTTTGTGCACACATTACAGAGAAATATAGCATCTGCAGATGTGTGACATTTTCTAATTGTTGCCATCACACGAGAGGTAATGCCAGTTGCATTCTTATAGATATGAACATCCATGCGTCAGATATCTGCATATATCTGAGAGATATCTGGGCCTTAACTTTGTGAATTCGTTTTCTTTTTGTAATTGGGCCATGCCACTCAAATTTATTAGATGATATCGACTCCTACTTATTAGGCAAGTTTATATTCTTTCGTATGGTCTAAAATCATCTGATGCCTAGGCCTTGGCACCAATTTTAATTGCACACAGCTGTTTTGTTTGCTGCATGCTTCGCACGATGTTGGAAATATCACATTCTGTGCTTTGCCTACATCCTTGTAAAGAGTGTTTTGGCTGACTCCAAGATAAGATAGTTCTAATGCTGAAGAAAGATCCCACTCTTTTAATGTCACAGAAATATTTGTGAAAATTGCACGATGCATTTATTGTCCAACAGGGACTTGTTTGTATATTTTCAGATGTGTTATATTGTAGAGAATAACTGTATAATCCACCATTGTATCTGCTATTGCAAAGTTGTACGGGGAATATTAGAATGCACTACGTTCCTAAATTGGGGAAGGTTACTTTAGGACTATGTCTCACAATCCTTAACTGGCATCATTGAGGCATCTATGACTTATCAACTCTTATGTATAATGTGCCCATGGGATTCCTGAACGTCAACATTGAAGGGGGAGGAAGGAGCTAAACTTTCTGTCCTACTGCAAATGTGAACAGCCATGCAAAATCTTCAGTGCAATTATAACTGGTGATGTCATGTGCCTCAGTCTATTTACATTCCTTCTAAATTTTGCAGGTTATAAGGAACTGTGCTTCATAAGATCTAATTGTAAAATGCTGTTGTCTTAATTGACTTCTACTTTCAGTAAATTTGTGTTTGATTTATTTCCAAGGTCAACAGGAAGACTTAATTCAGTATGACATGATTGTTTTCAAGTGGAGCATCACGCTTTCTCATCCGGGAAGAGTTATGTCCATAGAAAATTGATCTAGTTTAACATTCTTGTATGCATTGTGGTTTCATCGAAGCGATTATAAATGATGTCATAAGTGTTGCAATCGGCTTTATATAGATCAAGCCACTCCAAGAGCTTATTCTTTTATAGTGGAGTATTTTGCTTGGTGGGGATCAACATATGACTCAGTGTCTTGACATGGTTTAATGCAGTTATAGTTCCTGGTTTCAAATATATATCTACAGGTGACATACTCAATTTTTGATCTGATTGGTTTTACCTTTATTTTGATGCTTTAGGTATTGCCTCACGGTTTTCCTGCTCAGGCTGACTGAGTTGGAGATGGATGGAAATGTGGGAGTTTTCTCCAGTGTTGAAACCATGTGGGTTGACGCAATTTGCATTTGCTGCATCTGCATCTCTTGTGTAAAGCTGAAAGGACAAACATCATCAGTAAGCTTGGCAAAATATTGGTTCCATGTGATAGTTGCTTGGATGCAAATGGTCCTTTTTTAGCTTCATAGGGATTTCTGAACCGTTTATGGTGCATGATACCTTCTTGTATAATCCCATTTTTTCTTGCCATAAAAAGTTTACCTTCTTATACAGCTCCAGATTTTCCTGATGAATAAGGGCACCCTGTGATGAGAACTAAATTAGGTTGGTATTATGACTGGAAGAAGTATCATAATGTACACTTGGGAAAGAATGAAGTTTGTCAGGACCTTTTCGTGTAGCTCTCGTATTTCATCAGTCAGAATTTGTTCCTGCAAGAAAATATTGATTTTGTAAAGGGAATCGATAAAGATGAAAGCTATATAGAGCTGGAACAGAAAGGATACTCTTACCTTTTTCATGCGGATGCCTTTTAAACTCATTTCCAACTGATTCTCTAGTTTTTGTAGGTCTTTGACACCCAAACCATAAAGTTGTTCTCCCATCAATTGCCTAGATTGTCAGATTGTACAAAATAGAATGTTAAAAATGCTGGTCAGGTTCAGTGTAGCTGCTAACTATAAAGCTTTTTTCTAGAACTGTGAACTTGATTATATTGGCTAGTTTCATGTTAAAACTGTTCAAACTCATTCATGCTTCACAACCGTAGCTTTGTTTTGCTAGCCAATTCCAGTGCTTCTTGTTAGTTGCTTTGGCTTTATACTTTATTTTCTGGTTTAGGCGTTATAGGAGGTGAGTGATCTTCATTGACTGGTTTTTAGGAATCACATGAAGATTGACTTTATAGTTGGGCTTGGTTTGTTGTAATGTGTTCACGCAGTTGCTGGTCAACTAACAAGCATGATCTGAGACCACCTTGGAAGTTACGGAACACATGATTGACTGTTGTTTCTTGTCAAGCATCATCTGAGACCACCTTGCAGAATGTCAATTAATGTCCAATTTCCATTTCGATAGCCTTGTCCTGATGTATTCGTCTCTAAGATTAAAGATCATACCTGTGGTTCTCATGCAAGTTGTGTAATTGCTGGCGTAAGATTGCTGCCTCCCTTTGCCAAAACTAAGAACAGTTTCAGGAAATTAATTAGAGCGCATACATCACGAAGATCCATATGCTTGTGTATCGTGTAATACGGCGTTTCTTACCAGTTCATGTACATGCAACTTTAACGTACATCAGAGAAACATGCTAGGTAGGAAATATTAAAAATGAGTTTAATGCGTTCCAAGTTGATATGAACATTATTATCATCACATCCAATTTGAAGTTTCGCAATAAAACGGGATATGAGAAGATTTGATAATATGCAGCCTTACCTTTACATAATAGAGACAATGTTTACGGTAGATTAACATGTAGATATGATAATAAAAGAGTGATATAGGTTAAAAGAGTAAATAAGTAAAACTAGCACGCTAAATCATTATGTAAATAAAATTACAATAAATACATAAATAAACAAAAATAAAATATAACTTGACTTTTTAAAAAAATAGTTTAAAACTAAAATATAACGAAATATAACATTTTGTCTTTAGAAAAACACCAATACCCAAATGATAAAAGAGTAATAAAGCATCAAAGAACTCGACTTTGAATTATACAAAACACAAAAACCCAGGAAAAATGAACATGTAAAAACACAAAACGTCTAAAATCATAAGATTATTAAGCATAAAAATTCAATTTTGATATAAACTCAACAATATTAGATGCAAAGAGATCAACATACTAAAACCCAGAAAGCAACTTTTTCGCTAATTGAAGAATAACAAGCTAGGGTTCTGGTGACTATGAGGTATTGATAGATTTAACCATAAATTCTGGATGTGTTTATGCCTAAAACATGATGTAGGAGACCTGATACGTCTGCTGTCTGCCAATATGGTAGCCTCTGGCACAACATTCTGTCTTTATTCCTCATTCCTGTCTTTGTCTTACGAGCTATAAGGTACAAATTGGTTCATTTAACTTCGATGACTTTAGCAGAATGCGATTTAGCTTACATGTGATAAGACATATTTACTGGTGCATGTTTCTTCATTCTATGTTCTAGGAATGAGTGCAGTAAATCAAGATTATTTCACAAGTTCTCTGTTTATTTCCACATAATAATAATACTGCGTTCACACAACTTAATAAGCGTATGTTGTGAGCATCTGCTCAATATCTTCTCATTGCTTTAATACATCTTAAGAGGGAAAAAGAAGAGCTTCCCTGAAAACGAATTGCTATTTTGTTAGGTCTTTTTTGATTGGGAATATTGAAGAAGTACGAACAAAAAGACTTATATAAAGAAGATGTCACAATTATTTTGAAATAAGTTACTAATTGAAGGGGTGAGGTTTGTCAAAAATTCATACTAATTTAAAGAATTATTTGTATTATTTGGATGCAAAAGATTGATTTTTCTAGACATTAATGCATATTCTGTTCAAATTGTAATAAATTATTTAGGCATGACTAATGAGATAAAATTGCTAAAGAACTGATCATGATAAAATTGCTAAAGAATTGATCATGATTGCTCCCTTTAAGGAACAGGAAAATGCATGATACTTTCCTTGTAAAACAGGAATCTTGGTAGTGGTAATGGGATGAGCTAATTGAAAGAGTGTACCTTGACTTCTGTCGATGGATCCAGCAGTTGCTTATCGTCCTCTTGTGTTTTGTTGTATCGTTCAATCACTGCTTTCATACTGCTGATGGTAGATAAAAAAATGGTTAGCTTCTTGCTAAACTGTTTCCACGAATCTGCTATATTCAGATCGAGAGGTAAAACAAATGACATTGGCAATGCTACAGAACTTGTGTAGTGCAAGCCCATGGACGTCGAAATTCGTTGCAGTCCCTCTTAAAAATATGGATAATGGAGTGAAATAAATTGGCGAGGGCAAAGAACATTGCAAAATCGTAACTAGTTACTAGCTTGTATGTTCTCATGCTATTCTCAAGTTTTGTCCCACTTAGTATACACATAGAAAACCTAGTGTGTAAATAGAAAACAGCTTGTCAACACCTGAACACTTAAGATGACAAAAACAGTTTGTTAACAGTATCTTTGAACGATTTTAGTGAAAAAAATAACTCATTGACATAATTGCTGTACACGTATATAAGTGTAGGGTTATAGTACCTAATTTAACCCTACAATTAAAAAACTTTATTGGTTTAAATGTGTCTGACTAGTCTTATTTTGTGCAATGCTCTATGATCCTAATGCATGTGATCACAGATGTGTTAAAGCCTCAATCTGGTTGAAACATATATGAAGTCATGATCGAAGGTTGTGGAAATTGCATATAGGTCGTAGACTTGAAGCAATACATGATTAGGGTATAACAGCTTGATAGAAACACAAGGAAATAGTTGTATTTGTCATTGAGAATAGAAAAATTAAACAAACTAGTCTTTTTACCCTTAATGTTTCATTATAATACGAATACTTGTTATACCTAGCTAGTATTCAAAAGAGGAATCATATAGTTCAGATTGTCCCTACACATTATTGGGTCAGAAAGATAAGTTAATGCTTCTCTTTAAATGGAAAGACACTAGGAACTAGCAGATGACTTATTTTGTTTTAGCAAGTGACAAAATCATCTTTCATTACTATTCCAACGAGAAAATACATTTGGTCATAACCAACCCTAGCTAGGGTTTAGTACTCAGTACTAACTAGACTTGCCAATTCATTACACACATTCTCATCTAAGTTTTGTATTACGGACTGTGGGTTAAATCACAGCTGCAAACTATTGTAACAATTGAAACGAAATAGAAGCAATTGCGAAAAATGTGACAGCAATTATAATAACAATCAATTATAACTCAAACACAACCATAAATTAAAACCTTAATTCTTGCACTACAGCACCATAGACTAGCTAGTACCTAATGGCACTTTCATAAATATGGTATGCTAGAATCTGCAAATCTAAGATAGTTAACTTCCACCCAAGAATTAATGATTTATGTTGAAGGTGTAATTCGCTAAAACATACAAGTTATCTTGTTCTCATAGACTACATGAGCTTTTTCTTCTGTTGAATCTCCTCCAACCATTCACAATAAATGAGTACGAGAATATGAAAATTCTAATTTGCTTTCTTCTTTTCTTTTCCATAATACTAATTGTAAATAAACACTTGCATAAATTTTTCCTGATTGTTGACGTATATATATTTTTATTGAGTTCATTTTGTAAATTGAAACCTTTTGCCATTGTCCATAATCATTTAATCTGATGAGTTACAAAAAAAAATCTTTATCTATTAATAAGACTATTTAAGTACCATAATTCATTTCAGCAAACCAACTTGGTCAAGAAAAGAGGGACGTATTCACCTGTTCTTAAAATAGTTGTTCCCCTGTTCTCTTTACATCCAACCTATTTATTTTTTTTCTCTTGTTGTTAATAAATGAGTTGAATACAAAGGGAACAGGGGGGACAATAATTTTGGGAACATATTTAATTACCATTGTAAAATTTACCTAATTAGTTAGATTTTATTTTAAGGATTTTATAATGGTAAAATTTATAACCACTATCATTCAAATGTATATTAAATAAATTATTGGAGATTATTGCTGTTCAAATATGTACTAAATAAACTATTATGTATACGTAATAACTCACAGATTATGTAATCTTGATAAAATACTTAAGAACCTAAGTACCCATACTTAAGTAATGATGAGTTGGATTAATCTGATATGTGCATACCCAACATGCCATCCTCCAAGTTAAAGGTGAGAAGCAACCTCTTAACTATTACTTGAACCTGAAACTTTTGGATTGATAGACATATGATAGATAAGTTTTAATTGGATAACTAAATTGCCACTCTCTAATTTTCTAGACACACTTGATATAGTATGGTTTTCTTCTAACTACATTTAACCTAGCTATACATGTCTTATCATCTGTTAAGTACCCATCATTAATATTCATGTTACACTTACAAACTTGCCAATATAGTTGCCAAGGAAATAGCATGCAATAAGAAGAAATTCTAGCAAAAATTTTCTCTTCTTTGTCTAAATATCTTGGAAAAGGAGGAACAAAAGGACTTGGTACTCAGAAGATGAAATCTTAAGAAATAAATGCATATGTGATGACATTGAGTTTCTATGGGAATCAATTCTTTGGTGCTAGTTGTTTCCTTACCTCAAATGGAAATAATTCTATGCCCAAATTTCCTATAAACTTTGGCTAGAGGGACCTTAACTAATTTTGTTCCTCAGGACGCATATTATACACACCAAATACCTCAAATGGACTTTAGTGTCAACTTACTTAACACTCAAAAGAAGGTTTTAGATTTATAAATAACATGTTGGGTTACACTTAAAAGTGAGTACTTGATTCAAGGTAAGTCTTCAAGCTAATAGGCCAACATATTATAAACATTGTCTATGAATTCTACCATCAACGCATAATTAAGAATATATAGAATAAAGCATATTAGATGTTAGTTTCTTAATAGTTATAAAAGTTAAAAAAATTGATCGCTCTATCTAATTTCTGTACAAAGGATTTAGATCACATTTTTTATTATTATTTATCAAATTTCTCATAATTACATTCATAACTATGATTGTCTTCCAAATTTCTCATAACTACCTCGCACGATTTCAATTACTCTTTAAATATTATTATTATTTGTTCATACATAGAATTTCTCTTGTTCTCATCGACTATATGAGATTTTTCTTTGGTTGAATCTCTCCTATCATTCACAATAATTGTTCATAATCATCTAATTTGATAAGTCACAAAAAAACTTTTTATCTGTCAATAAGACATTTTAAGTGCCATAACTCTTTTAAGCAAAACAACTTGATCAAGAAAAGAATGCTTCTTTTACCTAATTATTTAGATTTTATTTTAAAATTTTATACTGGTAAAATTTATAACCATTGTCATTCAGATGTATACAAATAAATTGTTGGAGATTATTGCCCTTCAAATATGTAATAAATATACTATTGAGTATATATAATAACTCTTAAATTATTTAATCTTGATAAAACTCTTAAGAAAATATGTACTCAGAATTAAGTAATAATGAGTTGGATTCAATTGATACGTGCAGACTCAATATCCCTTCATTCCCAACGAGTCATCCTCTAAGTTAAAGTTGAAAGGCAACCTCTTAACTACTACTTAAACCTTAAACCTTTGGATTGATAGATATATGATAGATAAGTTTTACTGATTGGATCACTCAAGAGCCACGCTCTACATTTCTAGACACACTTGATTTAGCATGGTTTTCCCCTAACTGCATTTAACCTAGTTACACTTACACAGGTCTTACCATTTGTTAAGTACCCATCCTTAATGTTTCATTAATATATATTACGTTGACAAAACTGCAAATACAGTTACCAAGGAAATAACATAAAATAAGAAGAAATTCTAGCATACAATTTCTCTTCTTTGTCTACTTATGTTGTTAAAGGAGGAACAAAAGCTCTTGGTACTCAAAAGATGAATCTCAAGAAATAAATGCATTTGTGATGACATTCAATTTCTATGGGAATCAATCATTTGGTGCTAGTTGTTTCCTACTAATTTCTGTAAACTTACCTCAAATAGGAATAAATTCTATGCCCAATTCTCCTATAAACTTTGGCTAAAGGGGCCCTAACTATTTTTGTTTCTGGAGACATGTGTGATACACACACCAAATACCTTAAATTAATGGACTTCAGTGTCAACTTACTTAACATTCAAATTAAGGTTTCAGATTCATAAATAACAGTTTGATTTATGGTTAAAAGTAAGAACCTAATTTAAGGTAAATCTTTAGGCTAATAGGTCAAAAATGTATAAACGTTGCCTATGAATTCTACCATTAACACATAATTAAGGATATATAGAATAAATCATATTAGAGGTCAATTTCTTAATAATTATAAGAGTTAAACAAGATTTGATCTCTCTTTCTAATCTCTACATAAAGGATTTAGATCATATTTCATTATTATTATTATGATTCATCAAATTTCTCATAATTACATTTTATAAATATAATTATCTTCTAAATTTTTCATAACTACCTCCCATGATTA
>JAOSBK010000206.1:3362245-3379573 GCA_027568895.1 Erythroxylum shatona | reverse complement strand
CAATGTTAATATATCCTTACAATTAAGCTCCAAATCTGAACAATCATCTTGGTTTTGGGGAAATTGGAGATAAAGAGTATGAAGGAGAGAAAAAAAACAATTACATTCTTATGTGGTTCAGTTGTAAAGCCTATAATCACCAACACAAAAATGACAAAAGATTATAAAGTGCATTGTTTATCAAATTTAGCTCAATTATATATAACAGGAAGAACATTATTTTGTTTCAGGGTTAATCATAAAAAAAATCTAAATTTTTGTTAAAATTTTAATTATAATATGAATTAAAAAAATTACAATAAAATGCTCAAAATTTCAATTCTTTAATTATAGCCCGAACTTTAAAAAATAATAATAAAATACTTAAATTTTCAATTTTTTTAATTTTAGCCCGCCGTTAATATTTGAGATGAGTCGTCGCGAGCTCTCAGATAATAAAATTTCGTAACTAACCTAATTACTATATAGCAGGATAAATCAAGGTCGATCCCACATGGAGTTAGGGCGTGCTAAAGCTATTCTAATGTTGTCTAAATGGAAAGCAATAAGAAAAGAACAAGAAAAAGGGAAAAAACTTGAATTTGAGAGACATTAAAACTAAACAAACAAGACAACTAACGAATAAGCAAGCAAACAAGAAACAAATACCAAATACCAAAAGTTGGGCAGAAGATAAATATGAGATTTTGGACTTATAATTGATCGTCGAAACATATAAATTGTGATTGGTCTACGATGCTAGCCTATAGGTTCGAACAAGCTCTCAAACCCTAAGTTCCTCCAATTTTAGATAGGTCTTATACGATAGAAAACCTACTCCTAACCATGAGGCAACCAAAGCTCTTTAGATTTAACGATGCAATAACATTTAACACATTAGGAAATGACTAACCTAAGCTATAATCCCACAAGCTCAGACTATGTAACTCAAAAAATTGGAATTTTAGACTAGTTGGTTAAGTATCCTAGCAAATCCGACTAACCTATTGCCACTTGTAGAAATTGCCAAGGACGATTATGTATCACATGGCTAAATTCTAACAATTGAACTAAGAATTACACCTAGGGTAGCTAATCCTAAGCCTTAATTCCTAATTCATGATATTTTCTCGAGATTCTAATTCAATCCTAACCTAAATCACAAAGCCAAATTAATTCCAAGTCAATTCTCACAATTATTAAGCTAAAATTCCATCATTAACTTCCAACCTAAGACTAAACTAGCTAAACATCATGTCATTTTAAGCTCCATTTCAAATCGTTTTCATTGCCCTTTTAAAAACTCTACAAGCAAGCTATGTGCTCCATTTCAAACTACCAAGAAAGTTGTCCTTTGTTTTGCTTGGCCAAATAATGCTCTTGGAAAAGAAAGCTTCTTTGCTTGTTTATGCTTTAATGCCACCACTTGTCAACAAATCAAGGAAAGCTGCAAGCTTAAATGTTGTTGTCTTCATTTTTGTTTTATGCCGCCACCAACAAGCTATAATCTCTTTTTATTTGTGTCTTTTCCTTGTTAAACATTTGTGCTCTAATCTGTTTTAAAATCTTGTCTTTTTTGTCTCAAATATATAAAAACATATCCAATCTAACAGTTAATACAAATAGAACACAAATTAAGCATTTTATCTTGAAAATAGGATTAAAATCACATGAAAATACATAAGAAAATATAAGATAATTGATTCCTACTAGTTTTCGTTAAGTTTGTTGACGTAGCCTGTCACGTGTTTCAGAAACTTTAACTATTAATACATGTCGGTCAAAATTAACACAACAAATGAAGATTAATGAAACGATGTCATTGTTTAAAAATAACCTAAATCAGATTACACAACCTCTACAATTTTACGCTTTAATTTCATTTTTTTCCTTCATTTTTAATTTGTTCTCTCAACACCCTTATCCTTCGATTTTCAGATTATGCGGCCCTGACGCCCTCACACTAAAAACATCAAGATAACGAACTAAAAACAAAGAGCTTACTAGTGTAGTATGCTGTAATGCGAGAGCAATTTAGAATGTCAGAAGAACAAACAAAAAATAAATGACTGAGGGTATCGGGAGAACAACAGATAACGTTGGGCTAAAATTGAAAAAAATTAAAAATTTGAGCATTTTATTGTCAATTTTTAAAGCTTGGGCTATAATTAAAAAAATTTGAAAGATTGAACATTTTATTGCTACTTTTTACAGTTTGGACTATGATTGAAAAATTGACAAAACTTTAGGTTTTTTTAGTAATTAACCCTTTGTTTTATAGTTAAAAAAATCTAAATAAGTAAATAGTACCTAAACTACTTATTATTGAATATATAAAATGAGAAAACTATATATTATTTTCTATACTAAATACTAAATCCTTAATAGTTGAAATTTTGAATGCTATTCATGTTAAGAATGCATATGAATTTTGATATTCCAGATGACTTTTTTAATGAATTAACAAAAACAAGAAACATAATATCTTTTTGTCATTTTTGTTGACTATTTTCCCTTAATATTTATTATTTTTGCTAGTTTCTTTTTTCCTTTTCTATTAAACCCTAAATTACATCAAAAATAAAAATAAATGTAGAAGAAGTAGATTGCTGGAATACAAGATAAAATAGTAAAAACGACGCTTTCTATACCTTATGAAATTGAAAGTTACAAATTGATTTAACAGCAAAATTCCTAAATACAATATAATATCTCTATATTAAGTCCCAAAGGATCTATTTTAACATCTCTACAATAGATGTGAATCTCTGTTTTTATATGATCACTTGGCAATTGAAGAACACTACAGTTAATATAATTATCAGGAGGATTTAGAGGGAGAGTGAAGACGCCAATAATCAATCACTAGGGTTTGGTGATGGGTCAGTCGAGAGACATCAAAAGCATTATTAGCAATTGGCCAATGCACATATGAACATGGATTGTTCCTCAGATTAAGGAATCCCAGGCTCAAATCAACGATTAGATTAGATAAACTGCGCACTTTCTTATGCCTCCTGCTCCCAGCTTGGCCAGGTGTCAATCATCAACAAATTATATGGTCACACAGACCAAGGCAAAAAGGAGATGTCAGCAACATTTCCCAATAGATTATCATCCCAACAATGGAAAATGTCGACTCAGAGACCTAACCCCCGCCAATCAAAATCACTTCTTTTTAGTTGTGATGCTAAGGATGTATAAAGTATAAACTAATGAGCAAGAGCACGTGAACTTCTATCATGACTTCCGAATTTTCTTCGACCAAGAAAGGAAAGCTAATGGCATTATCTATTTTCTAGAGAGGCGGAGCGGCATGTTCCTGCTATCATTGATAATGGGTTCAACTTAATCGGATAAAAAAATTTAAATTTAATCCAATATTAAGATAGAATTTGGATTTTATGTTAAAATTTAAATTATAAATTAATAAAATTATATAAAAATCCAATTTAAATTCTACTTAATATTCTACTCAATTTATCATTCTTAATCTTATCAAAAAATTTTAAAGAATGTAATTCTTTTTAAAGAACTTCTGTGTTTAAAGATATAATTTTGATGAGTAAAGTTATAGGCGAGCAAAACCCCATATTACGATATAATTGTTGACAAGTCTTGGAACTTGTCCATTTCTACTAAAATACGTAAACTTATGACCATTGGAGTTAGTTCTCATCAGGAATTAAATTATCCTCGAAGCA
Organism: Erythroxylum shatona; assembly: GCA_027568895.1. Lineage (NCBI taxonomy): Eukaryota > Viridiplantae > Streptophyta > Magnoliopsida > Malpighiales > Erythroxylaceae > Erythroxylum > Erythroxylum shatona. The sequence goes on along the minus strand of JAOSBK010000206.1, from coordinate 3,375,890 downwards.
TGAAGTTATGGTCTGACTTCCTTGTGCTCCAAAAGAACTAAAGAAAAGGGCAAATTCCTCTATGAATGATCCACTCATTTGCTTGACCTTTGCTATCTCATGGCGTTGTGGATGGACTAGTTATAACTTATCTCGATTACATCACCAAGGCTTAGGGTTCATTTATGGAAAAAGGAATAGGAAAGAAAAAGTATAATCGGATCATATCTCTAGCTCTTTCCTTCTTTTTTTTACTCCAAGAACTTAAGATTTTCTTGAAAAGATCTGTCAGAAACGTAATTAACTAAAGTTTATTACGTTTTTTCTTTTTTTAACCTAATTAGCTAACTACGTAATACAACATTCTTGATATTGTCAGTTTGAGGAGATGATCACATAATGTGGTCGGGAGGTGACTCAAGTCGAATATAATCATACATGACCCCCCGGAAAGGGTCTCCGACTCGGCCTCCGGTTCTTGACTGAGTGAGATAAATAGTATTGTTTCCTCTTTCAAACAGATAGTGAGGAAATTGAATGCTATACAACCTGTACAAGCCATGAACTCCATGCCTTGCAATGGCGTTGTCTCTTCCAATTAGCCCTGTTGAGAAATGGGGTGGATTATCTCTACGTCTGTTCACACGTACCTTTACACAGTGCAAAACAATCTATCAGTAAACATACATATGAATGAAACTCTCTACTTCAACCATAATATGTCCTCTTTCACCTGTAATTCTGAGGCAGCAGCTGACGCCAAAGCCAACTGGAGTGTGTAGTTTCCAGTTCGCTTCACACTTTCGAGTTGAAACATTATCTTCCATGTGGTTCGTACATATCTTTTGCCTGCTAACTTTCTATAACAACAATGTGATTACTTATTTGTTAGAAAGAATGTATCAATTAGGGTTGGCAATCGGCTTGAACAGCCCAAGATTTTTGTACTTTAGAATTCAAATTCGAAAATAAAAAATCCAAGTTTAAGATTATCTATTTTAATAAAAATATTTTAATGATTTAGTTTTAAATTTGAACATATCAAATTTCATAACTAATTACATATAAAAAATTTATTAGACTCATTCTCGATCTCAATTAAATTAAACTTGATTCATTTGGTTTAAAGTTTTTTGCCTTGCGTGACATTAGTCATGTAAAAAGCAGAGGGTCTAAAAGGAAAGCATACCGAAGAACATGAGCAAAGAACCAATCTTGACGATAGTTGCTAATGCCAACAATGTAGACCAGATCGTGTGTAGGATATAATTTAGAGTATTGATCCCATAGTCCGTATTGCCTAAACCTGATAAAGCAATTAAAATGAGGGTTGGAGTTGCAGTGAAGTTGGAAGCAGCGAAAAAGTACGAGGTTTTAGGGTATAGGGCTAACTTGTTTGTTGGTTTATTTATGAACAATTTGTTGAGCAGTGTTGGGTCTGCGTCTGGAACAAAGAACTCAGCAGCAGTGCGATCAGAGACGCCTATTTCCCAAATGGTTGGTCCATTTCTTGGTGGCTTAAACACCAGCACACCTAATTTCATCTTAAACCCTACATTCAATTATGCGTTTGAAACCTTCATCATTTCGATGCCTTTCTCCATATATTTATCATGCCAAAAGAACTTGAACATTCGCAAAAGATGGTAAATAACAACCAAAACATAAGATTTTAAATTACGGATTACGAATTATGTTGTAGTTAGGAGTGATTGCAGTAATAAATTACAATAATAATTTGGATAACTATGATCTAATTAAAAAATTATTATTGAATTAAAAAGGAAAAAAAAAAACCATTGATATCACTCTTACCTGCTTGGATAGTGATATTAAATTTGAGCTTGTAATCACCAATTACACCAGGAACCCAAGCATAGAGGCTGTACACTTCACATCGAACATTTTCAATCAAGAAGTAACCATCTTCGTTTGCTCTAGTCCAGAATTGGTAACCCTGTCATAGAATAAGCATATGAGCATTTACACCTCTATGATTCTTTCTGGTGTTTAAGACTGAAACGAACCTTAGCATCTGTTTGCCAGGAACCAACATCTCCTGGTGCTGCCAAACCAACATAAGCATATCTGGCTCGTATCAGTCTTTCATTTATGTACCTACGACACAAGTACTATTGAAAGTTTCAGATCATATATGTAAGAAAGCATGTCACAATGTTAAGTACCTGTCACGAACTAGTAGCTGACCCATAACGCTTCCTCGTTGATTGGCTAATGGGAAATCTTTCGATTGAGGAAAATTGTAAGGCCAAGCTTTCACTTCTTTCAGCATCTACTTTAAAAAGGGTCATCAATTTGATGAGACATTTTCAACATTCTTGTGAAGGAATTGAAAATTTTATGGCTGAAGAATCTTGCATCCTTATAGAAAAACGCTACCTGTCTTTTTGCGTCTCTCCAAAGTCTGACACGATGGTTCTCTTTGGAAGGAACAGAGTTCAGATAGACAAAGACTGGCCCAAGAACCTTTTTCCATGGCTCTCCATTACGGTATCTGGTGTTCATGTCCTTCCCTGCATAGTGAGTGCTTGTAAACATCTGCGAATGAAGAATTGATAAAATAAAAATAAATTTTGTCAAGAAAAAATGAAAAAAAAAGAAAGAAGAAGAGAAATTTCCAGGAAAATAAGTAAGAAGTATACATAGGAAATAAGAATTTCTATATGATTATATAAGAATAATGTTATCAAAACTCGATCACTTAACATTTTAGTAAATATTTTTTAGTAATTAAATAATCAAACCAAATCAATTCAAGATTTATATCATTAAACATAAAATACACAATAACATGAACTCTATTAAACACAGTACATAAAATAAATTTTGATAGGATACATTTAGAATGATTTAATCTAAAAGATGAAGTTATCTGCTTCAGTTAACAAAAGGTGCTTACAGAGAGGACAGTAGGGCCAACATGAGAGGTAAGGTCTTGTTTGAGAGGTCCACCGGCAAGGAACTCGTCGGAGGGTGTGATCATCCAGAAGCCAACAGGTGGGTCGGTTGATGATATCCATCCATTCACCTTGTTGTCTTTGTTCTCACACGAGTACTGGTACTTGTCATCCACCTGCACCATCATGCATTCATGCAAGCCTGTAACACATTTGATTACTACAATTCTCATTTTCACCCAATTTTTTATTTTTTAATAAGGATGGGACCAAATTGTTAGTAAGGTTTTTTAGATATTTACTAAATAAATCGTAAATTACTCTTAATAATCCATAAATTACGTAATTTAAATAAATCATTTGATGAGTCAATAAATTAGAATAAAATAATAAATTTAATTCAATTAATAATTATAAATTTAACATATTTTTATCTACTATGTTATTATCATTTTAGTCACTAATATAAAAAACAAATCTCTAATTGACTGCTTAAACTTAAAAAAAATTTAATTAGTTGATACATGAGTGAAACCACTATGTTCAGTATTTGTTTGCTCTATAGGTTGTAATGTACGAATTGGCTGGCTATGTTAGCTTTCTTCCAAAGTAATGGCACTATAGATACATTGAACTTGTCCTGTAGTTTGCATATATTTTTGAGATCCCTGAATGTGGTAGCTCTTGATTCATGATTACTCAACTTGGAGGAGCATAAGCTTTTAAAATAAAATATATAGTTATGCATACTTCTTAAACTTGGATTGATTATTCTTAGTAGTTGAAATTGCTTTAGATATCTAGATATATTAAATTAATAAAACGTTCGAAATTGATTTTTTTACATCTTATTAACTAAGATCTCTTACTACCCTAACCTACCTTTGGGCTTAAACTTCTATCATGGTCACAACTCACAACCTTGAGAGAGCACAATCTAATGAGTTTGAGGAAAAAAGTTCCTATTATAGAAAAAGGCCCATTAACAACATCTTGATATGATGAGACCAACTAATAAAGGATCAATAAATCAAATATGATTTAATTGATTTTTAAATCTCATCCATTACGATTCACGAACTTAATACATTGATTTAGAAGAACAATCTCATAAACTTAAAACTCTAATTGGAAGTGAAGAGAGGGATACCTCATACCTCCCCTCTAAATTCAGGAATGGATGTATTGGTTAAGAGAACGGCTTCGGGATAGGCGAGTCGTCGACCATGTCGACGGTCCATAGGAGTCGGCATCATCCTTTGCCTATCATCCGATATTGCCATGAAGTGAAACCTGTAATTACACATATCATAACTTACTTAGCTCACCAGAAAATAGAAATAATTATACTAGAAGTTGAATTTTAATAAACAACGATGTATGTGGCATCCTCTTTTCATAAAATACAGAACCTATGATTGGTATGATTTCTTTTCAGATATCAGAAATGAAGTGAATCGTTTTTTGAACTAATTAATTTTCAACTCCTTAAATTGATATTTAAAATAGGGTAAAATATTTTTTGTTATTTTTAATTTTTAAGAAAATTTCTTATTTTAGAATTTTGTTAAAAATAACAAAAAATGATGTAAAATGAATAATACACCTAAATAAATTAAATACTGATGATATAACTACCCAAATAAATTCTTAAAAATTAATTAAATCTAATTGTAATAAATTCTTTTTAGGAGCTGAATTTAATTTATTTAAATCAAATTTAAGAGTTAAGTTAGATTGTCATGTCAGTAGTATTTGGTTGGTCCGAATCTGATTGTATTATTTACATTATTTATGTTTTCTATTTTTTTAAATGAAAGTCTAAGAGAATTTTTTAAGAAATTAAATATAACAGAAAATAAATAATTTTAAAGATTAATTTTTTTTAAAAATTAGTTAAACTTCACTTTTTTATAATGTCTTTTACTTTAAAAGTTATTAATTATTTATGATATTATAAAAAAAGTTACACAAAAAAATAATATCTAACTTGTCATTGAGCTTGAGAACAATCCTTATTTGATCGATGTCAACATCTGGCCATCCTTTTAGTCGCTCTAATATGGCATACATGTAAACTCCCGAGCATCCACGCTTTAATATATACCTATAAAGATAAAGAGCAAGAACTTTTTGGAAAATTATATTTATCAAATATGTCCATGTAACACTTCCTAATTAAAAGAAAAAATACATCTAAAATGTAAATTAGGCTGCAGTTTTTAAAAATAAATCCATTTAACTACCCTTTTTTAAAGAGAATGTAGGGAAATTACCTCTTGTCTATATTTAAAGGGATTGTAGAGTTGCTAGCTATCCATGGCCTTATAAACGAAACTTCTACTTGATTGTCATCTTCCATTATAACACTGAAGTTTGTTGCTTTCAATCTGCAAAGCAATAAGTTTATCTTATTCAAGTGCATAAATAAAGTATATGACATTATTATATTATTATATTATAGTGTGATTATGATAAATTACTACTATATTGTGTCATTAAAAAGAATCTATATATTGTCATTATGCAAAACTTGAGTATCGTAGACATAAAAGATTCTAATGTACGACTCAGCCACCTGTTATATGAAACATGAGAACATATGATCTTTTGTTGCTGCAAAAGTTCAAAGAACTCAGCCGGGAGTACTGCACTTACCTGTCATAAGATATACGATATCCAGGCTTGTTCCAGACAACATCCCAGTACCTAAATTTCATCAGAACAGTAAGCAATAGCATCAAAAGTTCAAGGTTAGTTAAGATTAATTTTTGTTTATTTAAAATTTTAAAATAATTAATTAAAATGATATTACTTTATTAAATTTTCATAAAATAATATCATTTTAATTTTAGGCTAAGTTCGAATCACGGAAATAACCTTTTTGTAAAAAGTTACCAAAAAAAGTTACGTATATTGACCATTTTTTAATATTCGCAAAGCGAAGAGCTATGTGTACTGGTTACGTTGATTTTAAATTTTTTAAATCAAATTTAGCTATTTCAATTAAAAACTAATCTGACTTAGCCCGAAAAAAAATCAAGTGATCAAATAGAAGCAATTGAGAATATTTACACATACCCTCGATTACGATTGGCATTTTGGATTTCAAGTACGTTATCTATTCCATGATATTGTATTCCAATTATGTCGCCTGCTGGTTTGGAGAAAGTGACTTGGACGACGCCATTATCGATCGCTATCTGTGACATTGTTGTCTATCATTACCACAAATCTTCTGGCAGTTGAGTCATGGCAATCACAGCGCCAAAAGAAAAAAAAAGATAACGAGCATATGTTTAAATTCTTTATGAGGTTTCGGAAGTGGGATCATCATCTTAATGATCTATGTATGTGGTAGATATAAGAGCTTAGACTTGATATTATTGAAGATTATGTTATAGCCTATTCCAAAAACATGTTTTTCTTTGAAAAAAAAAATCTCATACCAACAATTATAAACATTTTTAATGACTTATATTAATTTTAAATTAAAAAATAATACTATAATTTACCATAATTTGATCTGAATTATCGTAATATAATTTTTAATTTTTAATTTAATACCGTGGTTATTTTAGCCCAATTATATGACTATAGTCTTGAAGATTCAGGAGTATAAAACAACTTGATGAGAATAAAATGCATGTTCAATCTGTTGATAACCCTAATGATCAGTAGAAGAAAGCGGGAACGAGTTGCAATTACTTGGCGATGATTCTGCTTTAGTTGCAGCCTGAACCGTAAAGGTGAAAAGCTGTTGTTCCAAGAAACTTCCCTGCAATACTCAAATGAATAAAAAAGAGTTATCACATTGAGATTTAAGTAAATTCTGATGAAGAATTACTAAGCTTAGTCTCACCTCTGCATTGTCACTGGACCTTCAATCCTCAGGTTCATGGCATACTCCAGCCACATGAAAACAAAGGCAAGAAAATGGAGACCAAAAGAAAAGTATCTGATGTTCATGTTTCCCAGAGAATTCTGTGAAATGAGAAAATGGAGATCAAAATTTGGAAGAGCTATCTAGCTCTAGACCAAGAGCTGGAGGATTTGAGTGGAAAGTAAAAGCCAGAGTACTTGCTCACGATCAGGAGAGGCCAAGAAGAAAAGAAGCATACAACGATCGCCAGCCACCTGCATTCCTCTCCATTTTGGTGACTAAATATCTGCTGCTCGTTGTGCTTAAAAAGAAATATGTAAAGGAACTAAAGGACTTTGGAAGTTGTGATTGATTATCTTATTAATATGTTTTCTATTTTTGACAAATTTAAGTTTATAATAATATTTAATATACTGTTTGAAAATAAATTCTAAAGTGCTATAGTTATTGACTTTAATATTTTAGAAAATAAAATTACAAACAAATAAAATAAGTTCTCAAGCAAAAAAAATAAAAATTGAAGTATTTCTACTTAAATTAAACTTGATTACGAAAAAATCAATAGATCTTGTCACAAATTGAATATCAAATTGTTAGTTCCTCAATCAGCTCTGTTCTCTCTAATATGGCATCTTAGTGAAAATCACGTGTTATTGTGCTACTACAGTCATATGTTGGTGTGATTCCAACATCCAGATAGTGTTATGTGCTCTGCTTTAGTTTGGTGTAATTATTAACGATGGATAAGAGCTGACAAGGAAATCATGATTGTAACGGGGCAATCAAAAGATTAAAGGTCACATAATTTTTAGTTATCAAATTATACAACTAAAAATTAATTAATTTTTATTGAAAGTTATATTGAAATGTAACATTTAGAGAGTTTTAATAATATGCACTCTTATTTTTATTAATTAAAAAGTTTGTTTCTAATTTATATTTATCTAATTGTCTAACATATAATCACAACAATTTAATTATAAAATGTTGAGTTTTATCAAGTCATATAAATTTATAAATTTATAATTCATAATTCAAGAGATAACAATTAATAAGTTAAAAGATAATTATTAATGAACTCAATGCATAATATAATATTTATCATTTTAATCATTATTTTTTATTCTGATTAGTTTAATTTTAATCGCTTGAAATTAATAAAATAGTAATAATAATAACGAAAGTTATTTTATATTTATTAGTAACTTTATATGGAAGCACCTTGAAGAAGCAAACCTGAGGCTTTTGGGCTTTGTCTCCGTGTCAAATGGAGCTTCAGAGAACAAGCAATCTTGAGGCTAAACTGAGTCGGCTGAAGCCCAAAAGGTTTCTTCAACTTGTTAACGATGTTTTAAGAATCTGAATGAAGTTAAATTTGATAAGATAAAGAAACTTAAAATTTAAAATGTTTAAATGATATTATATTATTATAAAATTAGTTAAAGATTGAATAAAATTGAAGAATTTGAAATATGATTGAAGAGACTATTCTTAAATTAAAGTTTAATTAAAAAGAGGAAATGTTAAATAAAAATTAATCGATTTATTTTGATTTATAAAAAAATTTTAGTTTACAAAATTTGATTAATTAATAAACAGATCAATTTTTAACAATAAGAATTGCTAAATTAAATTAAATTAAAAAATTAAAAACCGAATAGAAAAATTATTTATTGTTGAACCGACTGAACTGATTAAATTCAGCTTGTTAGAATCACTTTTCTCATAATTTTTATTTGTTTGTTTTTCACTTTTAATTGTTAAATTTTTTTATCTTATATCTGTCATACTTAAAATTTTAATGGAATAAATAAATTTAAGGAATTAAATTTTTTGTTCAAATGCAATTAAAGAATAAGTTAATTTTGATTTTTCAACCTAAAGTGCTTATAATTTCAAACATATTTTCCATTTTTCTAGGTTTAAAAAAATCACAAATTGAAGATATAAAATTGTAATGAACTTAGATGCTTGTGTATCTATATACCTGTTTTTCCCGCCCCCTGTCATACTTAAAATTTTAATGGAATAAATATATTTAAGGAAGATGTATATAATACACAGCTGAAATTGAATAATAAACCATATCAACAATAAATGTCTAATGAAATAATTCATATTTAATGTCACAGTCAAAATGACAAGAAAAATTTAAGTACATCATGCCATATTAAATTTAAATAAGTTAATACATATTATTTCTGACTTGTTCAAATATAAAACAGTAAAAAAAAAGACACTTAAACTGCAGTAATATTGAGAAAATATCAGCTTCTTTTGATATATTATGTAACTAATTTTGCGCATATGCAACTTATATATATGTTAGATAAGTTGATGTACTCATAAAAACGAAAAATTGGTAGCTTAGTTTGGTTTTTACTTATTTATTTGAATAGAATCACATATGTACATATTCTACATGTTAATATAATTAAAAAAAATGAAGATTTTGTACTCAAATGCAAGATTACGGTCCACTTGTTTTTCCTCTTTGCCGTTGGCTTTATTTCTGATATGTTTTCCAGCTCCATTTCCATGCAAATAATTGTTGGAAAACTGGAATTGGATCAAATGTACGTGGAATAATTGTAATTTTTTTATATTTTAATTTTTAAAAAATAAGATCGCTTTAGTTTTATAAAATGATTAACGTATAATTAAATCAAAGTATGAATCGTAATTTATACCTTATTCTAAAACTGGATCTTTATTTTGTCGTATCTCTCGAACTATTTCTAAAATTAATACATTTAAACTATCGTAACTACATAAGTGTCCAGTCTATAGATGTCAATAGGTCGGGTTGAGCCTGGGTAACTCCTAATCCAGCCCGACCTGACCCCTGGCTAAGGTGGCCCGTGGCCCGATAGGCTAGGATAGGTCAGCCCATGGCCTAACAGGCTAAAGGCGAGCTGGGCCAACTCGACCCGGCCATATTTTTTGAAAGAAAAAAAGTAAAAAATGATGTCGTTTTTTAAGTTACGGTTGGACCACGCCATCCCGTGCTTGGCCCAACCTAAGCCCATGGCACAGTCAACCCAAGTCAAAATCGGGTCAGGCTGGGCTAGGTCCTTTTTGACATTTATAGTTCAGCCTTTAACGATATCCACATAACAGGTTGAGAGAACTCTGTAACTCTTACAAAGAGGGTTAAATAAAAAGTGTAAACATCACTAGAGTTTAAGTCTATTTATAATAGGTTTTGAACATTTTAGTAAATTAATTAAAAATAAATTCTAATTTCAATTACACTTTAACTAGAATTGCAAATTCTAATTAAATACCAATTATACCCAAATAAGATCCAATAACTCATATTGATCCTTATTCATTAAACATCTCATATTTAATCATAAAGTTTCTCAAATTTTCAATCAAGTCTAATTTGATTAAAATATCTTTGTTCTCTCAACTCATTCTTTATGTGAGACCCATTTATAATTTGAATTAGATAAATTAAAACTTCTTTTAATTTTTTTAATTTTTCAATTAAAAAATTTATGATCATAGATCAAGATTGACATCTAGCAACGCATCATGACCACCAAAATATTTAGGAATGTTAAAGTGATTTTAACTAGCCTTTCTATGCATGCTTTTTTTTGTATAATCCAATCATTTCATCATACAATATTTCGATTAAACATAAAATATAAAATTAATGTCTACTCTAATTTGAGTCCAATCAAATTAGTTCTCCGTCATAAACTATTGATTCAATTAATAACATTTGCAAACAATTTACAAAGCATCATTCCATTTGATCAAGGATTTCCTAAATCAATACTAATTGAGAACAAGTGAACATTCTCCCTAGTTACTTCAAGATTATGATCACATAACTACCTCTATATAGTTCATGCTACATCCAATGACTACCAACTGGACAACCCATGATTAAATATGTCATAAGTAGTATCAAAGCATAGTAATCCTTATACAAGATAATTTTAGTGACCTTAAGTCAAATGATCACTTATACATTCATCATAGTGAGAATTTTCATAGACATGCAAGTAATGTCTCAAATGGATTTCTCATATCGGGCAATTTCAGTGAACTTGTTCTCGAATAAGCATCTACAAGTTTGTTTAAGTATCTTCATATTTGAGCCTAAGAGATCAACTACTTTCTTCATAAGAAAAAAACAGAATGTGTGCTAGTCTTTTTACATTTTATTAATGTCCAGTCTTAATAGAACAATGACTAGAAATAATTTAGGGATACTATATAAATGCAGTATGAATCTCATAATTATATTTTCATTTGCAATGTATAACTACCCCTTGGACTTTATCATATACATCCAAATATACTAGTAGAGTAAGTTTACATGTTATTTAAAATTAAATTGATCCAATAAAATAAATATTCTCTCTTATTTTTCAAACAAAATCTCATGATAAAAGTAATAATACGACTTGTTATAGGCAGCGTTTTCATCAAGAAGAATGGTTGTTTCGTTTGGTGGCCTTTTAAACAAATAATAGGTTAAAATATATTTAACTCCTTTGTATTTTATCCCTTGGTACATTACGCCCCCTTTTATTTTAAAAATGGATTTATTACCCCCTTTGACCACCGGTCAAAGGAGCTTCGAAATTCAAAAAGACTTTTTTACTCCTGTATTATGATGACATCACCATAACTGTAATATGTTGCATTTTTTGGCCAAAAATAGCCTTTTAATCTTTTGTTGACTAAAATACATTACTATTTTTCCCTCTATTTCATTATGCTCTCTATTTCAAAAAATAAAAATTATTTTTAACAATTAATAAAAAATATTAAAAAATTATTGCCTTCACAATTGTACTTCATAATCGTTAATTTATGAAAAAATTTAAAAAGAAAATTTATTTATGAAACAAAATTAAAAAAGAAAGAAAATTTATTCAAGGTGCCATTTTTTCATAATTGTACGTTCTAATTGTTAATTGATGAAAAAATTATAATTTTTTGTTTGTAAGTTACCTTCTCACCATTACTTCACAAAAAATTGAAAAATGTCATTTTCTTCAAAATTGTATAATCTGAGATACTTCTATCCTTCAAAAAAAGATTAGGAAGTAAGAACTACTTTTTTGTGCCAAAAAAAATGCGAAACTTCATTCAAACTCTTTCAAGTAAAAAACACCTTAAAGCACAATGAAACAATATTGTAAAATTGAAGAAAAACATAATAGTAATCTTAATAATACCATTAGCTCATCAATTCTTCAAAAAAAGGCAAATAATAACTTTTTTTGCTTTGATCCAAAAAGAAATATTAAAGCTAATCTTCGATAGTTACAAAAGGGCTATTGATATTTTACAGGTTGAGCTTCAAAAGTTACCAAAGTACTATCTATATTTTAGTTTGTCTAGGATTAGCATATGAATAATAACTTAAATATCTAAGCAAAAGATAATCTATAATACTGAAACTATAGTAAACTATTGTTAGTCAAAAGCTGGACTCTTCTAAATAAAAGATTCAGTGGTGTTCACCACTTTGTGGACCACCATCCCTACAAATATGCACTCCAATAGAAGAATATTGATTAGACAACAAGTATTCACCACGCGTAGATTGACATATCTCAATGTATAAAAATTAAATGTTCAAGTTTTTAAAAAAAGTGAAAAACTATGGAAATAGTTAAATACAAATAATAAAAAATACTTTACTGTTGGTAGGATTCAATCAGTAGAGTAGAGAACATACTCCAGTGTAGGTTGCTAACAAAATGTACTCTAGGTGTAGTTTCTAATTGTTCAATTGTTCCATTAGTAACAACACTTCTTGGTGAATTATCAAACTCCTAAAAAAGGCACACATGTTAAAAGAGAATATATATTGAATCATAAAATAACAAAGGTTAAGTAATTGAAGTAGACCTTGACAAAAGGAATAAATGAATGCATGTTTGAAAACCCAATGCCATTCCAAACTCCTATTCCACACAAAAGCCCATTTTTCTTTGCCTAACCCTTGTTTGCACCTCCACTTTGTCCTTTGTCGATGGAACTACTTAAAAATGTAACAAAAATAGTTGAAAACCAGATGAGTAAGTAAAAGGGCTGAATCTTTACTGCAATTGGAACAAATCCAAGTAAACCCCAACAAAACAAAGTCAACACAATCTCCAAGATGATCCAATAAATCTGGAAAACGAAGAATAGAGTTACTTACCCTGTCATATGAGAGCTGTGAGTGCAGTCAACAAATATGATTCAAAATCTCTCCTTAAGAAGTGAACTTTAATTGTAGACAAAAGAGGGGTTTTTTTTTTCCTCCAAACCTTTTCAGATCTTATTGAATTTGTTCATTTTGAGATTAAACCTTTAATAGAATTTCCTAATCGCTAGCATAAAGATGGTAATTCTAATTGCCACTTTGGATTAGCAAAATTGAACATCAAATCCTACTAATTTGGCTGTAAATTAAATCAATCAATTCTTAATTGCGCACTCTAGAAATCAATCAATTCAATTATGAAAAGCAATACGAAAGACACTTAATATTCATAAATGAAATAAACTTTACTCAGAAAATCTCACACATACTAGATGATAACGTTGGTTACCTTCAACCAAGAAAAAATATTTAGCTACTCATAACAGAGGTAAAATCAAAGTTATGAATACCGTACCAGGCTCGGTACCGGATTGAGTTTTGATACGATACTATACCGGTACCGGATACCATTTCGAGTAATTTTTTAAATTTATGAAATAGTTCCTAAAATTTTTAAAATTTGTAAAATAGTCCATTGGTATATTGTACAATTTTATTGTATACATTACTAGTTTACTGTTTATATCAACCATGTTTTCAAAAATCTTAATAATAAATAATAATGACAATTAATATGAAATA
>JAOSBK010000206.1:3299207-3319663 GCA_027568895.1 Erythroxylum shatona | reverse complement strand
ATCTGGGCATGCCGTCGGTCATAGGAAGGGGTAAGAGACAAGTTTTTCATTATGTGACAGAAAAACTTACAAAGCGGCTACAAGGATGGAAAGCTAAGGTGTTGTCCAAAGCTGGGAAAGATATTTTGTTACGGACGGTTGCACAGGCTATGCCCAACTATCTGATGTCGCTTTTTTTACTACCACTATCTACCTGTCAAGAGCTGGAGACCTTGATGAACGGCTTCTTCTGGCATAATGGGGGAAGAGATAACAGAGGTCTATGATGGATGCAATGGAAGAAGCTAATCGTACCAAAAATTTTTGGTGGCTTGGGGTACCGAGATTTTAGACACTTTAATCTTGCTCTTTTGGTAAAGCAAGGATGGAGACTTCTTAAATTTCCAAATTCGATCGCAACAACAATCCTTAAAGCCAGATATTTCCCTAATACGGATTTCCTTTCAGCAGACTTAGGAAACAACCCCAGCCAAATTTGGAGGAGTATACACCAAGCCAAGTCTATTTTGATCCAAGGATGTCGAAGAAGGGTTGGAGATGGGCATGATATACAGATCTGGCGCGATCCATGGTTGATGGATGATAGCGACCCGTTCATACAATCAGATTTTAATGCGGAAGTTACTTACGCTGCCGATTTAATAGAGGGTCATCGGTGGAATGAAACAAAAATCAGAAAAGTCTTCACCCAACGAGACGCAGACTTGATTTTACATATCCCACTTAGCTTATCAAGACGATAGGATAATTGGTTGTGGATGTTTAACAATCAAGGGGAGTATAGGGTAAAAGAAGGGTATATACTGGCTATGGAAAATGTGAACATAGAGTTTCAAGACACAAGATTCCCATGGGAGAAGATTTGGCAGTTACATATTCCTGGTAAGGTCAAACTATTTATCTGGAGGCTTTTGAGGAAGGCAATACCGTGTAGAGCCACTTTAAATGGCCGACATGTTGACATAAGAGATACATGCCCTATTTGCGACAACTCATCAGAAACTGAAGACCATCTGTTTCTTCACTGTGCTTTTGCTCGATCGGTTTGGTCTCTTTTCTCTGTTGACTGGTCTTTATCCCATACTGTCACGTTACATCGGTGGCTCACTGTTATTATGTTGGGTGGATCAAAGACATAGCAGGAGGAATATTGCATGATTTTATGGAGCTTATGGACTTACAGGAATGAAGTTATATGGCAGCAGAAAACGAAGGATCCTTACTCAATTTTTCATAGGGCCAACACTGTATTATTGGAATGGAAGAATGCTCAACACAGGAGACACAATTCATCAGCAAGGCTTCAACCCATACACCCTTCCAAGTGGCAAGCACCCGTACTGAATCACTATAAATGTAACGTTGATGTGGTACTCTTATCTTCGGGTTTTTATGGATTGGGAATGGTGATCCGGGATTGCAAAGGGCTAAACTGTGCAGGCAAGCTAATGATTTTACTGGGATGGAGGGATCCTCAAATTGGGGAAGCATTATGTTTTCGAGAAGCTCTCAGTTGGATAAAAGGCCTCTCTTATGGACCTATTTGTGTGGAAACGGATTGTCAGATAATTACTTAATTCCTGACATCCGTGCATCACTTTCCATCATATTTTTCGATGATTATTGAGGATTGTAAAGCTCTTCTTCAAGAGCATCGGTTTATTTCCACTGCTTTTGTTAAAAGATCAGCGAATCAGGTTGCTCATAAGATAGCTAGGGCGGCCAATTCTATGTCTGATTTTGAATGGGAGGTATGCCCTCCTTTTTTCCTGTATGACGTTTTATCCTTAGACATGAATAATACGCGCTGAGCGCAATCGTTAACGTTTCAAAAAAAAAAGTAAAAGCGATGCATTTTGAGTAAAACAAATTTGTCTTCAAATTTTAAATTAAAAATAATCAAAATTAGATTTGATTAACTTTTTAACTCAAGTTTGACTCGCCAACTGCCATTACTATTAGAGAGGTAATGTTATTAAGAAGAACATCTTAATACTTTTAACTAAATAAATTGTTGAGATATGAAGCCTAATAAAATATAATATTATACTTTTTGTATTTTATTTTCCTAGTGTATCGGTGTATTGAAAATAATTCACAGTGATAAATAAAAAATCCTAGCCACGTAAAACCTGATATGTTATGCTTTTTAATAAATCATGTGAATTCGTTTATTTTCGCATTATTTTTTGATGATTATGATTGATCTTCACTTCAGGTCATATGTCGTCTAGAAGGAGAAAGCTTATGCAGAGTTGGTAAAGGTGGACACTAGGCACTGTGAATGAACGTGAAGCCAGTTGGTTTCAGGTGAGCGTTTGGTGCTCTCAATCGGTCTTATAGTGGTTATTTTGTTGTCGACTAGTTTGTGCGGAGACTTGAAATGTCAGCAATAACGACCGATGCACTAAGTCACCGCCCCTCCCATTTTCATCTCCACCACAAATAAGATTCTTCAAACAATTGCTTATTAATTATTATCTCCTCTAATCTTCTCCATTTCTTTAAGAAAACTCCTTCAGTATAGTATTGGCTTGTCCATTTCAATTCTCAAGCATTGAAGACTCTCAATTATAGTGTGATTGTGATGTATGTTGCACCTATTTCTACTCCATACTAAAATGATTGAAGTAATTCCAGTATTTTGTAACGTCAACTTCTGAAAAGGAGGTGGCAGAGATTGAGAACTTGGAAATGTGCTGATTAGTGCTTAACTAATGGCCATGAATTGGATTAGAGCTACTATATTTCTTTTTTCTATGATTCATAAAATTTAAATCACAAAAATATATATAATCTAAATTGAAAATAATAAATTATTTTTAAAATTAAATCAGATATAATCAAGGAAATAATAAATCTCAATATATTATAATAAAATAAAAATATGTCAATTACTTTTTTAGTGCATATTAAATATATTGATTGATAAATTATTTAATAAACTAATAGTTTAAAGGGGATAAATTCAATACAAATGTTCTATAATAAATTCTAATGGAGCAGAAAGTTTTGAAAAATTAAAATTAATGTTTTAAAAACTGAATCAGTTTGATTGATTTAACAATAAAAATCTTGAACAGATCAATTTTTCTATCGATTTTTAATATTTCGATTTCATTTAGTTTAATAATTTTTGTTGTTAAAAACTGACTAATTTATTGATTAATCAGTCAATTTTTTAGAAACTAGTTAATTTTTATAAACCGATTAATTTTATTTAATAACCTCATTTTTTAATTAAACTTTCAATTTTTCGGTGAGTAAGGACAATCTTTTTCAATTAATTTTTAAAATATGCGATTTTATTCAATCTTTAATCTATCTTATGACGGTCTAATGCCGATTAAACTTTAAAACTTTTGTCTTACTAATTTAACCACGAGTTCAATTTTGAATATTACATTCATTAAAAACTAGAGATTCTTTTGGAAATTCCTACCTACCACTTGAGTAATCCGATTTTTTGAAATTGAACACAGCACAATATATCAAATATGCTAGAATTCAATTACCATTTGAGTCATAGATGCATGTCCCTTACGTCAAGACACCAAAAAGAAGAGGAGAATCCATTCAGGAAAACGAAAAAGTCCTTTCAATTTAGCTGAACTGTTTACTACTGACCCATGCAGCCCCTCGATAGATTTGCATAATCTAAGCGGGTTAGTTGGTGCATGTGCATTAAACAATCGTATTTTGTTGAACAAAAGAACAAGAAGTTACATACCACATAAGCAACACGAACTTATCCATTTTGGGGTAGAGTTAGAATTCCTAACATCTCTAATCTTTTGAAAAATCTATGCAGTAGATGTCAATAAGTCAAACGGATCAAACAACGTTAACTACTTTGTACCTGAACCATAAGATGACCAATGAGTCATTAATTATGACTCGATATAACTAACAATTAATTCATAAGTCAATATGACATAATATTGTAATTTAAAAATAAGATGAGATTTAAGTACCCTTTTCAAAACTAATTAACATATCTTTTTTTATCATTTAAAAGTTAAATTATTATTGCTATTATTTCAATTACTCTTCAAGTTAAAGGACATATTTTCTTGCCGTAGTACTATTTTGATTTCTTTTCGTCAACAAGAGACTTTAATTTGTCAATAGCTAAAATAGAACGCAAATGGTTTCAAAAGGGTGAGAATTGGAGCATTCCTCTTCAGCTTCCATCGGCATCAGCCAAACTAACTTTGATTATAATGGCAAAGTAGAAAAGGACATTCCTCAAAAAATCAAACAACTCGTAGAAAGAACACAATTATAAGCGTTAAACTAATCTACATCGAAACATGCCAAGACCACTAAGTTCGACATAGATTATAAAACTAATAACATTCCAATAGAAAAACAAGAATTGAAGTCAACCTAGCCAACCCCGCCGTTCAAATCCTTTTTTTATTGTTTCTTAAGGGGGGTTTGGTTTAAGCATAGGGTTGACTATGGATATGGGTATAATAGTAAAAGGGGATGAGAATGGGTATAAAAAATAAAAAAAAAATGATGTTTGGTTTGTAACTTGAGTTTCTGTATTAATAACAATAATATTGTTTAGTTTGTTGCATTAATGGGAATGAAAGATAATATAATACCATTTTTATCCTCAATAAAAATGAAAGTAATTTGCCCTTCATATGTTTATTAGGATTTCAGATTAAATCGAGGAATTTAATAAAATATACATAGAGGCACAGAACAAAAAATTCCTTCGTTTATGAGACGCGATAAGGCAGGATGAGAGATCGTAAGGAATTAGCGATAAGGAAGTAAAGAGGATAGTAAGGTAAAGGCTGAGGATAAAAGAGTAAATAATAAACGTGATAAAAACTTAGACTGGAATGAAAACTCGATACTCACTCCTCTTGGTGGGTTTAGTAGATTCCCAAATTTAATGGAATAAATCCATTCCCTTGGAATTGAAAACCCCAAAGCAAACACTGTTTTTCACAATTATTTCATTCCTTCATTCCCAAACCCTCAAATCAAACACCCCCTTAAATGCAGACTGAATGAACTTTAAAGTGTATATAGAGTTGGTAAAATTGGTCTAGTTCGGTTCGATTCGGTTCATCTCAATATAACATGTTATATTTGAATTTAGCGAGTTTTAGATCGAGTTTAAGTTTAAGAAATTGACTCTAAAATTGGGTATAAAAATTGTGACTCCCTAAATTATATCTTTTTTACTCAGAAAATGATATTCTTTTAAAGAAGTTAGACTTCAACTTAAACCAAAATTTAAACTTTTTATTGACAAGGTTAGATCAATTTGAGCTGGCGACCAATTCATTATCATCTCAGAATGCACACGCAATGATCCATATATATGCAATATCAATTCAACTGAACTTTAAAGTAATCTCCGCCATCGATGAATCATCTCTTGGGTGAATTGCAACAACTATTGGTTTGGTTACTTTGCTTAAACCTGTGGTCCCATTACTATATATAGTTGCCATGTTAAAACAAGGCATTCCACACACAACAAAAAGCAAGAAAGAAAGATCGCATGTACTAGACAAGTGTAAAGTTCACAGAATAATTGTTCACGGGGGAGGCTGTAAAAGCTAGGTGGTGCTATATATATATGTATTGTGGCCGGCTGGAACTTAGAAAGTTTCATTTGTTAAGTTTTGAGTGTGTCACAAGGCAATTCAATTGTGAATTCACATGAAGGTGAAGCTGTTCTTGACCTTTGTATGTGGGATCGAAAGTGGGTCTCCACAACTCGGTGATAAATTTTTTTTTTACTGAAATCCAAGGTGTGTGGTTCTGTGCCACGGGCTCATCCATCCTTAACCAAATGTCAATGGTTTGATCCTTGACTTTGGGTATGGAGCAGCCTTAAATTTTTGGGCCAGTTGTCCCACTCTTAGAGGTGCCTACAACTCAACGAGGGGATTAGTCACTGGGTTCGCCATTGGATATTCTGGTTTATCCACACAAAAAATTTTACTGAAAAAAAACCAATATGTAGAAATAAAAATCAAAGTCTTCCCTTCCAACTTGCCTAACATTAGTTCAAAGTTCAACTGTAATTATGTAAACTCTTCAAAGGTTAGGAAATTTGATGGCTTGAACCAGTCAAATTTTTTTTCTTTTCAATTTGTTGTTTGACGTTGAAAGCACATATTTCAAAAGTGTGTTAAGCGTGGTAATTATATCCACCATGTTCTATTATAATAAGTATTTAAATTCTGGGATATACAATTTAAGAAATGGTTTAATGAATGTCAATGCAAATGATTCTAAATAACTCCATATTAGATATATCTAGTTTATCAATTTAATTTTTTGTTCTAATGACATGCAAAACTCAATGGTTAAGAGTATTGACATCTAACCCATAACATTAACCATTTTCTATTTTTGTGTAATGAAAATTATTGCTTGATTAATTTGGTAAATCTATATTTCAAATTAATAGAATTCAAAGCATCTTTAGTATCAAACATAACAACAATAACACCTAGTAGAAATCTCACTAAGACACGGAGTATGAGGAGGTCTAGTAATACGCAGCCTTGCCCCTAATTAGTAGAGAGATTATTTCTAGATGACCAACATGAATGAGTAAAAATAAAAAGAAAAAGACAAAAATAAATAAAAATAAAAATCAAGTAAAATTTTATTTTATAATAGTTTAAATTGAAAATTGAGTTAAATATTTTTCTTGCATTATCTACTTTTAATTTTTTACATAAAAAGTTTCTTTTTATGTTGGTTGACTAATTATAATTTGTTTTAAATTTTTTAAAATTTTAAGCAAATTAAAATGATGTAAGATCAAATGTTTAATTTACAGACAACTATTAATTCCTATCAATTTTAGTTCGTGAGAATTGCCAAATACTGATTTTGATATTAATTACTTTGTTTGGTTTGATTTATTAAATAATTTAATGCTGACTAATTTATATAAATGAAAAAAAATGATTTGACTTTTTTATCTATATAAACACAGCAACCGTGACCATTCTCAACGAACCTAGGATTTAACAGAATCTACATGCATAACGCAAATCTTATATCTCTTACATAGCTCCATTAATATACCTTCATACATTAGTATCTGAGAGCTTACTCTTCTTCCTGGAATCCAACATTTTGCAGTGGTGCTCGTCTTACCCAGAACATCTCAACACCGGTCTTCTTACTTCTGCTTTCACCACCACTAATCCAAAGGTACTTAAGCACCAAAACCTTCATTTCTTCCTGTACGATTAATTTAGTAAATCATGCATTATGATTAATTAATTAATTGTTAAGATTGAAAAGGTTCCATCTTAAAACCAAATTTCTCTGAATAGTCAAATGTAGAATTCATTGCATCGAATCATTTCCTTTCACATATACTCTCACGTGAAGCCCTCTTTAAAGTGACCAAAATCGGTCTGAGTTCTTTTGTGGCTAATGCTATGAATGGTGTTGCACAATTCCCTCCAAATAATGAACCCGTGACCTTTGACACATCTTCTTCTAAAGTGGTTTAACGTAGGAATGCAAAGAACGCATTTATGTTTCATAAGTTATTACACGTATTTGAAACTGATTCAGCAACGTTTTTTATTCTCTCGAGTTACTAAAAGCTCATTCATCACTCTGCACGTTTCCTAAAACAACTTCAGGACTGCTTCCTGATTTTCAATCCTCAGGTTTCAGAATCCTCACGACTAAAAGAAGCAGTGACGACCGAGCAGAAAAGGGGGTGTAAAATCAAAGAAAAGAAGGAAAAAGTGTAGATATTATTTATCTGATACCTCATCTGCTCTCACTCTACTTTCCACCACTTTCCTTTTGCTTTTCCAGACAGATTTGCTTCTAGATTACATTGGTAGGAAGCAAGGTATGTCCGTGTTTCCTGGTTTTTATTTTAATGTTTGTGTTTTACCTTCTCTTTGTTTTCACTTGGAAGTTTCTGTCTTTGAGAGATTAAATCCCATTTTGTGGAATTGCGTAATAATTTGGCATGACAATGGACAAGTTCTGCTCTCTTGTTAGGTGGCTAGCAATGGCTGTTTGCTTCTTCATCATCATCTTCTTCTTCTACATCTTCTGTGGTCCTGCCTATTCCGAGAAGACCCCAGTTAGGTTCTTCCTCATCTTTCCCTTCTCTGAGTGTTGTATTGTGTTTCTATTTGGGTACTGGATGTGTTTCCATATCCCTGTGTATAGACAGAGTCACAGATATAATTGACAGTTCACATGTCTTACTAACTGTTGAGACAGGTAAAACATGAGGCTGGAATTCCTACAACGACAAGACTTTCAATTTCTTTTGTTTTGTTTTGTCTATAAACTTGTTTTCCTTTTACTTGATCTTTGGTCACATTTGCTGAGTTAAACTGGTGGCCCAAATGTGTTGTCGATCATCTTTCAATCCATTTGTTTTGTTGCTATTACCTGTTTTAAAGACAGACTACATTCATCTCTATTTCCTGTTCTCAAACTCTCGAAAATGTCATGAAATAGGGACCTTTTTGGACCCACTAGACCTCTACAGCAGAAAGTTTATAAGGCGAGACAAGTTTGTAAAAAAGCTATAGCCTAGAGCCGCCCATTTCTACTCTAAAAAGAGAGTGCATTCTTGTGACTAAAGCTATTAAGCACAGGTCCCACTTCTGGTATTTAGTGTTGATGCCATTTCACGAGATCACAGCAAATTACATCAGGACTCAGGAGTCATACCTTCTCACTTGCAGCCTTTATAAAATAACTTTCTCATAAATTTTTCTTTCTTTTCATTAATGAGATAAGCATCGTTTAGTTTTACTATTTGCAGAGAACTTCCAAGGAACAATTACAGTTCAACGGCTCTTGGGGTCCAGCTTCGTAGACAAAGTCATGAACGGGTACTAATTCTGTATAATTTTATTCAACTTAGGATCTAATCCATACATCTTTAAAAAGTTAGGTAAGTCACTGTTTCGTGATGTGTTACGTTTGAAGAACTCACTAAACTGAAAACCTACAGGTTTCAGGTAAACCAAAGTCGTGAGGCTTCTGTAGATATCCTAGTCTCTACCCTTTTTCAGTTGGCTATGTTGATAGTATATTTCGCTTCAGAAGTAATAATTTAACTACTTTGTCTCTCAGGTTGTGATTGATAATGGGATTGTTGAAGTCACCTTCTCTGCTCCTGATGGCGATGTGGCTGGAATAAAATACCATGGAATTGACAATGTACTCGAAACTCTTAACGAAGATGACAATAGAGGGTATCTATCTACCAATTACCGCAATTTCCAAGCAGTCTCTTTCAGTCCAATCTCTAATAGCACTTGAAATTGGTAAATATGAACTTGACAATAATAAGTTTTTTGGGGCAGGTATTGGGACGTGGTCTGGAACACTCCTGGAGATCCTATCATCTTTGACAGGTTTCATCACTTCGTCACGATTTTGTTTCCTTCCATATATATTTGACCAATCAAGTGACGTTCCAAACTCACTGAGACCAAGTTCCCTATGTTTCTCATATAATATGAAAATGATACATTTTTGAAATGAAGTTTAATGATTCAGATGAAGATTTGGCAACTTGATTTGCAGATTACGAGGAACTAAATATAGCATAATAGAGGAAGACGAGGAGCAAGTGGAAGTGTCATTCTCTAAAACATGGGACGTTTCGGTTGGAAAAGACGCAGTTCCCTTGAATGTAGACAAAAGGTCCGACTCACAATTCTTCAGAAATCTGAAGTTAACATCGAAAAAATAGGATTAAAGATAATAACAATGGTTAGTAAGTTCATTAACCCACTAATTGTGAGCTTGTTTGCAGGTACATACTGAGGCGTGGAAGCTCAGGGATTTACATGTACACCATATTGGAACGGTTAGAAGGCTGGCCTGATGTTGACATGGATCAGATAAGAGTGGTCTTTAAGCTCCAACAGGAAAAGTATGATCAAAACTACTTGAAAAATATACTCAATTCAACAAGTTGCTGGTTGTTAGAGAACAGTTTCTTTAATGGAATACGTGCCTGGTCAGGTTTCATTACATGGCATTATCGGACTACAGACAACGGGTCATGCCTATGCCTGAAGACCGTATAACTGGTCTGCCTCTAGCATACCCAGAAGCTGTTCTCTTGACCCGTCCAATCAATCCGGAACTTAGAGGAGAGGTAACGCCAAATTCACTTATTATTTAGACACTTGTTAGGTGTTCGATGTAATGTCCCAATGAATTGTGAATTAATACACCTTTTCTGAAGTTGTGAACTTTGGGTTCAATTACTGGAATTTTCTTCAACTGAACGAAATCTGAATGTTGGTTCGTTGTTAGTAGTTGGGTATATTCAGTTAAGTGGAATTTTTTTCCAAGTTTTGGCGATGTTGTGGAACGTAGGTAGATGACAAGTACCAGTACTCATGCGAGAACAAAGACAATAAATTAC
Source organism: Erythroxylum shatona (assembly GCA_027568895.1). Lineage (NCBI taxonomy): Eukaryota > Viridiplantae > Streptophyta > Magnoliopsida > Malpighiales > Erythroxylaceae > Erythroxylum > Erythroxylum shatona. The sequence goes on along the minus strand of JAOSBK010000206.1, from coordinate 3,309,237 downwards.
ACGGATGGATATCGGAGGATCCACCGGTGGGATTTTGGATGATCACACCAAGCAATGAGTTTCGTGCTGGTGGGCCTATCAAGCAAGACCTTACCTCCCATGTTGGCCCAACTGTTCTTAATGTAAGTTAGCCATCTGCACGTCCTGGTTCAGATAATCATTGAAACACACAAATTATATACTCGTGATGTAACCTGTTGTCCTCTTGATTTTAATTTGGTTTTTATTGTGGTAGATGTTTACCAGTACTCACTACACTGGAAAGGACTTGAGGACAGATTATCGAAATGGACAACATTGGAAGAAAGTTTTTGGTCCTGTATTTGTTTATCTGAATTCCATTCCATCCACCGAGAACCCCTTGTCTCTTTGGCGAGATGCTAAAAAGCAGGTACATCCATCTACTAATAGTTCGTGTCCTGTATGGGAATGAATCATAGATAGCCTTTATGTGACTTTTCAACTTGATTTCCGTTATCAGATGTCAACAGAAGTTAAAAGCTGGCCGTATAGCTTTCCTCGGTCAAAAGATTTTCCTTCTGGGAAACAACGTGGGAGTGTTATGGGTCAATTACTAGTCCGTGACAGGTAAATCCTACTGTTATATGATTTTCTAAGTGAATATATAGTGACTTTCAAAGTTTCTGATTTGTTTCTTTTCCTTCAGATACATGAACAACAGATTAATGTATGCCAGCTCTGCTTATGTGGGGTTGGCAGCACCTGGAGAGGTGGGCTCATGGCAAACAGAAGCCAAGGTTTCATCAATAACAACTGAAAACTTCTATCCTCTAACTATTAGGTTAAAATGAGGACCATTTTAGCTAACAATCGTTGTGTTATTCCCTTCCAGGGTTACCAGTTCTGGGCTCAAGCTGACAGGGAAGGTCGCTTCTTAATCAACAATGTTCGAGCTGGAGTCTACAACTTGTATGCTTGGGTTCCTGGTGTTATTGGAGATTACAAGGGTGATAATAAAATCACCGTTGCACCAGGTATAACTATCTCCATAATTTTCTTGAAAGGCATCATTTTAGTGACTTTCACATAATGTCAGTCCTGTTTGCCAATTAATGAAATGCAGGATCTGAGTTCAAATTGGGACTCCTTATTTATGAACCTCCAAGAAATGGCCCGACCCTTTGGGAAATCGGCATTCCTGACCGCAGTGCTGCTGAGTTTTTTGTGCCAGAGACATACCCTACGCTCATGAACAAATTGTACAACAATCGACCAACAGACAAGTTAGCTTCTTCTCAGAATATTGCAACTTCTTGTACCAGTACCGACTTTTCAATGTGTCTGATATGTTAATGCCGCTACTTTTCATGAAAAGGTTTAGGCAGTATGGACTATGGGAACGATATAGTGATTTATATCCAGAGGGTGATCTTGTATATAACGTGGGCAGCAATGATTACTTCCAGGATTGGTTTTTTGCTCAGGTTCCTAGGTAATTTAATTCACTTAATTTGTTATTCCTATGTTACTTATGTTTTATCTTCCTGGTGTGCTGATTCTGATTTGTTGCACTGCAGAACTAAAGGAAATAGGACATATAAGGGAACTACATGGCGGATTAACTTTGACCTTGGAGATCTGAAGCGGAGCGGATCTTACACGCTTCAGTTGGCTTTGGCATCAGCTACTGTAGCTGAACTCCAGGTATGACTCTGACCCTTACTTTCTATGCAAACTCCATAGAAACTACTCTGTTCCTTTGATTGTTTTGCTGATGAATGTGTCAACATATCGAATAGGTTCGGATTAATGATCCAGGGGCCAGAGAACCTCTTTTTACGACAGGGCTAATAGGCAAGGATAATGCTGTTGCCAGACATGGCATCCATGGACTGTATCGGTTGTATAGCATTAGCTTACCAAGTAAACTAGTTCTCCAAGGGAAAAATGCTGTATACCTCACTCAATCCAAAAGCGATAGCCCTTTTCATGGCGTCATGTATGATTACTTGCGCTTGGAAGGGCCAGAAGAAACTTGATTACTTTCTATATGTTACTTGTCCTGTTCATAGCCTGTAGCCTGTAAGTATAGGCAACATATGATGATAATAGAAGTAATTCAGATTAATGGGAACTCCGACTCATACTAGGGGGAAGATAGCAACTAACTAGTACTTTTAACACACAAATACGTACTTCATACAGGTTGATTTTCCGACAAGTACACTTTCTTCATCTATATCTATTCTTGAGGTTGAGACCAACGTAACCAATGGTGCTACTGTTGCTAAAAAAACTCAAAAGCTTATTCCATTACTTTACGATTTCTAAGTTCTTTGTCAGATAAAACATATAATGTACCACCGAGGGTCGAAATCCAGTGGTAAGGACTAGGGACTGATCTTTGCTTAAGTAAGGCTGGGGATTCGGCTCCCGCACTATTTGATGGTAATACTCAGCTGCCCATCAAGATCCCACGAGCCATGGGGATTAATATGAACGCGATGGTAATATCTATGTCATCGACTGTTTGGCCCTGTACCAAACATTTGGTGGGTAACAAAAAATTAAAAACATATAGCCCTGTTGGGTTACCAAGAAAGTAAATTGAATTTGAAATATAATTTTTTAGAAAATAAATTTATAAAAAGTAAAAATATTCATTTGTTTGGACACTTACAAAAATTCTAATAGAATTTTTTACAACTTTTATAATTATTATAAATTATAAATTATTGTTTTTAAACTAATAATAAATATTTTTATTACTAATAATAATTATAAATTAAATAAAACTTTAAAATAAATTATTTTATTTAAATTTATTTTAATATTTATTAATAAAGTATTAATAAAAATATTTTATTTTTAAAAAAATAATTTAAAAATAGTATTTTAAACAAATAATATTTATAAACTATTATTTATTTTATATTTTTCAATTATTAAATCAATCTAATACCAAGTCTGGTACAGTATTCGTAACATTAGTTAAAGATGAAATAGGGTTTTATAAAAGAGTTATCGTAAAGTTGGAAGAAAAAGAAGGATTAAATTGGCTAGTATAATTTTTAGATTAAATTCATGAGAAAAATAATCGAAATACCAAGTGGATGTTGGGATTTAGAATCTAGGGAAAGCGTTATTACTTTCTCTAAATTAGAAAAATTTTTACTTTCCTAACTACTCAAAAAAAATAAATTAAATATAATAATTTAAATTTTTAAAAAATTACTTTTTTAGTCAATAATCGGTACCAACTAAACGGGCCTTTAGGTAATGTTGATCCATCCCTTGACTAAAATAAGCTGAGCTCATGGACTCGGGGGTTAAAGTCTTTCTAAAATAAAGCGTAGCTCATGGACTTTGGGGGTGTGTTTCTCAATTTTTGGCAATGAGATTGATAACTTAGGAACTTAGGGATACGTGGAAGTCTTACTTTGCTTAAGAATGTTGGGTAACGTAGACTTGAGGAAGAACTCACAAAAAAGCCTTATTGTAGTCAGTCTGTTCAGGTATTGATATGACTAAGTGTTAGAAAAAAACACGAAGCAACTTCCAACAAATTTCCGCACATTTGTTGTTGAACTAATCACATCTTTTTTTTTTCCCTTTTTGATGTGGATCCAACTCCGCATGTCTCTAAAAAAATTTCAACTTTAGAGACTATTTGGTCACTTGCCCGTATTATGGGTTAGAAAATGTAGCCCAGTTGATCATTGGAGAAAAAGTGAGTCCAAAAAAATGTGTTTTATGTTTAATTTAATAGGAAGGGATCTTTTCGTATCTCCACCTAGGTCTTCACTTTATTAGGTCTTTTTTATTTTAAAAGAATCTCCAGAACGATTTCTAACTTCTAAATCAAGGCATCGATTTTTTAAAAAGAACTGTCACTTTCAACTTCCCCAGGTGTCAGTACGAGAATCTACTTTTAATTTTATAGCATTATCGTAATAAAATACTTGGACAAAAAGATATTTTATGACTTTTTTTTTTAATGGAGCGTTCACAAATTATACTTTTCAAATAATTTGTTTGACAAATTAGTTTGTAGACGTAGGGGGAACTCAAAACACAATACGTCATATATTTCAAAAGCTCTCACAAACAAATTGGACTACGACAATTTAGGAGACTTGACCATAATTTAATGAAGACTGTTTTTACTGTATTGATAGATTATAATTTAAAAAATTATATATTTTTTAATTATATTTAATTAATTTTTTAAAAATATTAATATTAATAGGAATCAAAATGATTCCTCCCACACATAAAGAATATGAATTATTACCTAAAATTTAGGTATGAAAAAATTATTCAATCAATTATAATAAATAACTAACTATTATTGTTTATTTTATTTCTATTGGTTTATTCTCATACCTTTTAATAAAGTATTTCTTAATTTAATAATAAAAGTTATTAGATTAAATTAATTAATCTAATTAAAGATTTTTTATTGTCGAACTAATCCAAGTTATTCAATTTTTTCATAATCATTATCAGCTAGAGTAGGAGTAGCTCCAGAAAAGCTGGATTCCGCAGAAAAATTGGTCTAATTATTGTCTAGTGGGAAGTCCATTTCTTGGTACGTGGTGACAACTGTCATTCCACGTGTTCAGACATCACGGCCATTGCGTCAGAGTCAGTTTCCACGAAAATGACAGGGAAGGTGCTGCGAAGTTTTCATGTCGACTGTAATGTACCAACACTACTGGCCACCTTCCGTTGAACTGTCAAGCCGTATTGCATTAAATTTCCTGCTAATTTCGTTTGCCAAAGTTGCGATCACGTCACGTTCCCTTTACTCAAAGCAACGAAATTCAGAGGAAATTGCCAGGTAACTCAAGTCTTTATTGTTTGATGCTTTCAAAGTACCAACCTGCCAACCTGGTCCTATGTGATGGAACAACTGCTTATTAATCAGATAGATAATCAATTCAGTATGGGATTCATCAAAGAAAAAGATTTTCTTTTGGACAAATAGCTGTAACATGTCTTGTGGTGAATGGATGGAGGCACTCCTAGTCAATCATTTATGCAACCAGTGCTTGCTTTGCAGTATTATTCCAAGTGATTTCAGGCGTTTAAACGAAGCACAGTTTGGATTACGTTTTCTTGACGGCTATAACTTGGAATGAATCTCCTCCGAGTGTGAGGCAGGAATACATGTGGATGCCATGCTCTTTTTCACTTCAGAGTTCACATCCTGGAGAAGAGAACTAAAAAAATTAGCAGCAAAGATTGAACAGAAATTGCGGCATGACCAAGCGAAAAGAAGAAAATGTGAAGTAGAGATTCATAGTTTCATACACAAAAAGAAGCAGAGACTGCCATTATGCGCCATTCCGTGTAACACACGTGCTGCCGTCAATTAATAACAAAGAGTCGTGCAACTTTTTTTGGTTCACTTTTTACTTTTTAGATTATGTTAATAATTTTTATTGTTGTCTCAAATTCAAGGAATTTAATTAATCAGCATTTTACTACTTACGAATTGATCCAATAAGAACGGGAATTAATCTAAGAGTGAATAGTTTAAAGATACCTTCCCACAGTTAGAACTCTCTTAGAAACCTTGTGTGCTAAAATTTTTTTTGTTAAAATTTAATCAATTAATTAATTTTTGTTTAATAAAATTTTTAAATCCTTCAAAAATAAAGATTAGTTAAATTTATAACAATATAATGGTAATTAAATCTTAAACTTTTTGATTTATTATTTTAATTTTCAACATAAATTTTAAACCATTAGTAATATTATTATTTATAAAACCTCAAAATAACAGTAAAATTCTATTTCTTGTATTATTTTAATAAGTTGAGATATATATTATAATCTCTTATGTAGGTCTAGGATTAAATTTATTAACTACATATATTTCACTAATTTAGAAATAATGTTTTTATTGCAAATAATTATAAAACCAAATACATAAATCGGCCCGCTCTCAGTTTGATTCGTATGGGACCACCGACCGATTACTCGATTTTTTAAAACCCGTTCAATTTTTAATCTCAAATCTGTCAAACATGTGGGCCTATATTTACTTTTGCACCCCATCCCTCCGTCATTTTGACATTGACCCATCAAGGTTTTTTTGACAACAATTGAGATTTTTTTTCCTTTTTAAAACTCTCCTAAAATTAAAATAATAAATTATATTTTTTAAAATTTAAATTTCTTATTTATCTCTTTATACTTTACTTAAAATTTTATTTTTATTTATTATTGTTAAAACATAACTTACTATTTTAATTGAAAGTAATTTAAGCACGTGTTAAAAATAATATTTAAATTATAAAATTATATTTAATGGAAATTAAAAAAGATAAAATAAAATTAGAGCTCTTTTTTTAAACATAATTATGTTATTAAATAAATGATAATATAGAAATATAATTTTTTTATTATTTTAAATTTTATGTTTAGTAACTTTAATTTTTTAATTTTTTTCTTTAATTGGTTGATATCTAGTCTGATATTTTAAACACTGCCAAGCCATTTGGTTGTGATAGAAAGGTCACACTCAAAGTGAAAATTTCACTGTCACCAGAGAGGTTGGTGTAAGTGATTCAGCACTTTCATTCTTTAATTAGAGGTCTCGAGTTCGAATCCTGATAATGGAGAAATCTGTTTGACCAGCATTTTACCCCTTACGATCTGACCCGATACGAACGAGAATTAATCTAAAAATAAATAGCTTAAAGGTGCTTTCCTATAATTAAAATCATCTTAGAACATCTCTGGTTCTGCCGGATTCTGGCGAGGTTGAACGCTACCGTTTGGATTCATGGAGTAGGCTACTTTCTGTGGTAGCTTTGACGTTAAAGTCCCTGCAAAACAAAAAAAGGCACGTCGGGGGTTGTGTCCCGATTAGCCCCTCCGACGCTCAAGTCAGTCTTTTTGGTGAATGGGAGGCTGCTGAATGCAGAGAAAGTTAGGTTATACTTGCGTTCCTGAATCAAGGTAGGATATTACCTTATATATGGATGGATATTAGGTTTAGGTCTTCACGTATGTAGATCTTTGAGTTTGCATGGGAGTTTCTCACATGCAGATGGGCTGAGGAGAGCGTGGATCGGGCTTGGACTTGATATGGTTATTTGATGGGAGACAGACCTTTGAAGAATGGACCGATCGGCCCATGGGTCCTTTGTACTGGGTCTGGGCCCAGCATGGCTGACCCGACCACATTGATTTTTCCTTTGACCATAAAACTTATACCTTTCTTCAATTCCAAACCTTTAAAACTACACTAAAAGTCTCTTCTTCACTAGTATACAAACCTTTTACCAAAGGCGTCTTTTCACTTTCTTCTTTCCAATGGTATCACCCTTCACATCTCTAGCCCTTATACACCCTAACAAAATGGCCTTGTTAAGCGTAAAATTTGTCATGTAACTAACACCGATCTCACCCTCCTTTTTCATGCCTCTCTCCTTGAGTTTTTTGGTTTAAAGCATTCACTATTATCGTCTATCTTATCAATTTATTACCCACTCATGTTCTTCATTGTAAATCTCCCCATGAAGTCATGTATTGTACCAAACCTGACCTTACTTATCTTCGGGTATTTGATTGTACTTGTTTTCCTTATCTTGTCTATGCAATGTGTTTTTCTTGATTACGCATCTCAATATAAAGGTTATCAATACTTTGATCTCATCACCTCTGAACTTTAAATTTTTTGTGTTGTATGCTTCCTTGAAGATTTCTTTGCCTATAAAAATCTATCAATTTCATTCTCCACCTCACCTTCGTCCTCCACCATTTCTTTACCTTTACCTCTTCCACCTTTACCCTCTACTTCCTTCTCCCTTATTGTAAACTCACGTACCCAACATTATACACGTACACCTTGTAACTTTTCTAATTTTATCACTTACACTCTCACTGTCCAAATGCTTATTTAGACCCCACATCTTATGCTCAAACCAACAAATTTTCTCACAAGTGTTAGGCTACGCTTGAATAGTTTAGTGCTCTCCGTAGTAATAACATATAGACTCTTGTTCCTCCTCTACCAAACATAAATGTTGTCAATTAAAAGGAATATTGATGATTCTCTCGAGCATTATAAAGCTTGTCTTGTAACCAAAGGTTTCATCAAATCCAAGGTGTTCATTATACTCACCTTCAGTCATGTTATCAAACTCACCACTATTCGCGTCATCATCACCTTGGCAATGTCCTATAATTGGCCTATTCACCAACTTAGATGCTAATAATTTCTTCCTTTGTGATTACTTACAGAAACCTATTTATATATCTCATCCTAATAGCTTCACAGTTCCACACCATCTTCACTTTGTTTGTAGATTGCTTATATGGTTTCATTGCCTAAGTAAATAACTCCTTGATCTAAAATTTAAGCCCTCTAAATATGATACCTCTCTCTTCATTCATAAAGATAACTCTCACACAACCTTTCTCTAATTTATGTGGATGATATCTTGGTCAACGGTTTTTCACCATTCTTCATTACAATACTTATCTATGATCTCAACTTTGCCTTTTCTATAAAAGACTTAAGTCCACTTCATTATTGTCTAGGCATTGAAGCTCACATCACTTCTCTTGGTTTTCTTCTCACTCAAGCACAATACACTAAAGACCTCCTTTTTCGAAGTGAGTTTGACAAATTTAAACCAGTTCATACACCCATCACTCCATCTCCCTTCTTGTCTAAAAAAATCATAGTTTTCCCTTTTTTGATCGACTAAATACTTTAGCATTTTTGGTGTTCTTTAATATCTTTGCTTTACCAGTCCTGACATTCAATTTTTTGTCAATAAGATATTTCAATTTCTACAGTATCTTACTGATATTCACTAGTCCACGGTTAAAAAGATTCAATAATATCTCTGCTCCATATCCTCTTATGGCATTCACTTCACCAAATCTCCCTCCCTCTCTTTACAAGCCTATTGTGATGCTGATTAAGCTAGCCATCCTAATGATCAATGATCTACATATAATTATTGTATATTTCTTGGTGTTAATCTTATTTCATAAAGCGCCAAGAAGCAACCCACCATTGCTCGATATAGGACTAATGATAATTACCAAAGTATTACTCTTACTTCTACATAATTATGTCGGATTGCTACTCTTTTTGGTGAACTAGTATTATCTAATATTTAACCTACCTTTTAGTGTGATAATCTTGGTACTACATTTCTAGCCTCAGATTCGGTTTTTCATGCTCGTAAAAAGCACATTAAAATTGATGTTTATTCGTAATTTAGTCGATAGCAAAGCTCTATTCATTTGGCATATTTCTTCTTCTACTCAGATTGCTGATATTATGACTAAAGTTCTTTCCCCCTAAGCAGCATTTCACCAACTTGGAGACAAGTTCACAATCTCTTCATCTTATGCATTTGAAAGGAGACGATAACTTGTTAAAATCTCAACTGCTACAATCTATATATGTTATCATTATTTTACACATGGCTAAAATCAATTCTGTTATATCTTTTATTTATTCTTGTCATTTATTTTATTTACCCTTATCTAGTTATTCTAAGTGACACTTACCCTGTAGATTAATCAATGAAATACGACACCCTTCTCCTCCGATTGCTTTTGTTTTATCACTGACGCTACGGCATTACCCAGTTTCAGAGCAAGAAGACTGTCCTGGTAGGCAGTTGACATGTAAATTCACTTTGCGAGTTGAAGTCTCGCTTAAGATGTCTGATGCTCATAATTGGTGGATATTTTAAGATGAAAAAATCCATGTCAATCTAGGAAAACAAGTCCATGTCTGAGAGGAGCCACTGTGAGCCCGGAATTCATTGGCTGTAAGCATATATGTTTTGGAAAAAGCTGAAGAAGCTAGATGAACTAGAATGTCGAGCTGAAACTTTTTTCCAATGTGACCACCTTTTTGTGGATACGTAAGGATATAATTCACATTATTTAGACACATGCTAAGGGTGTGGCTATTGTAACAGTGTTATAGTACACTTGCAACAGAAAATGTGCGGTCCTCGTATGCGAATGAGTATAAAATTCGTGTCACTGCAAATCCTCACTTGGCAGTGAAAACTATGGTCTT
>JAOSBK010000206.1:3234442-3245300 GCA_027568895.1 Erythroxylum shatona | reverse complement strand
TAATAATCACAATTTTAATTTAATTTATAAAATTAATTTAATAATTATTAATAAATATAATTAAATTTAAAATATATAAATTTCAAATACATTTTGATTTAATTATTAAAATATATAAAATAAATATTAGTTTGTAACTAATAATTTTAAATTATTTATTTTAAAAAATGAAATATTTTTATTAATACTTTATTAATAAATATTATATAAAATATTTGAATAAATTTAAATAAAAATAATTTATTTTAAAGTTGTATTTAATTTATAATTATTATCAATAATAAAAATTTTATTTTTATTTTAAAAATAAAAATTAAAAATTCACAATAATTATATATGTCAAAGTAAATCAAATAACTAATGAAAAAAATTTTGAAAAAAAGGGAGGGAGGGGGAGGGATGGAGGAAAATTTTAAAATTTTTATAAAAAATCTTTTTATTTTTTAAAATTTTCGGTATCGGTCGATATTTGGCCGGTATTTTGACCGACCAGTACCATCCGAAACATACTGATACTAACCGGTATTTAAAACTGATACAACCGACTCACCATTTTGTACCGATTTTGATCCAGTATTGACTTGTACGAATAAGTATCCCGATCCAAAATTCTGGTTGGAAGGTTGTGATTTCCCAAATATAGATTTAGGCATAACACATAATTACAATTTATTTTGAGTTCATATCCATAAGAAATAACGAGATTCACCCAAATTTTTTTAAATTATTTTGATAAAATAAATATTATTTTGTAAATAATAATTTTAAATTATTTATTTTAAAAATAAATTATTTTTATTAGTACTTTATTAATAAATTTTATATAAAATATTTAAATAAATTTAAATAAAATAATTTTTTAACTTTTATTTAATTTATAATTATTATTAGTAAGAAAATATTTATTTTTATTTTAAAAACAAAAATTAAAAATTCACAATAATTATAAATGTTAAAGTAAATAAAATAACTAATTAAAAATTTTGAAAAAAAGAGGGGAAAGGATGGAGGAAAATTTTGCAAAAAAATCCTTCTATTTTTTAAATATTTCGGTACCGAATGGTATTTGACTGGTATTTTGATCAACTGATACCATCCGAAACGAGCCAGTACCAACTAGTATTTAAATTTGATACAACCGATCTACCATCTTGTACTGATTTTGGTCTGATATTAACCGGTACGGAACGACATCCTGTTCCAAAATTCTGGTTGGAAGATTGTGATTTCCAAAATATAGATTTAGGCATAACATATAATTATAATTTATTTTGAGTTCATATCAATAAGATAACGAGATTCACCCAAATTTTGTTTAATAATTTTGATAAAATAATTAGTTTCTAAATTTTGATATGGTATATTTAGTTTCAAGTAAATTAATTATTGATGTGAAAATGTGATTGTGAATAGAAATTGTGTTTTGTTCTTAGTTAATATAACAGTAAGCTAAATGACTTACAGCTATAAGTTAATATAAATATTCAAAAGCGTTGTTTTAGAGGGTTATATATTTTGATGACTTTATTTTACATAAATTTGTCAACAATGAGTGTTGGTGGAGACAAAGATTCGGTAACAAAGCATAATTCTATTAACAAATATTATGATCTCAAAGGCTTTAGGAGAAGTTAAAGTCAATGTTCATCAGCAAGGAGCTTTCCATGAAATGATATCTACAAAGGAAAATAGTAGACCTTTGGCTGCAGAAAGTAGAAAGAATTTGGACCATATTTTTGATGTTGACTTTACTGAGCTCACCTGATACGTCACCACATGCAGAACTAACTTGATCGGCAAGCAAAGCACGTCCACTTGAATGAAGTTCGACTATAAATACATGCACACACTAGGCTTCTAGCAATTACTGCATAGAGGAGCAGAGGCTCAGGGATTACTCTACAATCTACCATAGTTCAAATTCTAGAATCTTAAAGAGGTGTTTCTTTTAAGCTCAAGCAAGAAATCGGCGAAAATGGTGACCAAAGTGCAACAGGAGATGCAAACAAAGCAGGCCCTTGGATGGGCAGCAAGAGACACTTCGGGCGTCCTATCTCCATTCAAATTTTCCAGGAGGTTATTTCGCTTACCTGTTCTTTCTATATCATAAATTTCATTCTCAAAGACCTTCCCCTTCGTTCCCCTTTCTTGTTTAGTCTGAAGCTTAAACATCAGAAATTCAGAAGCTATATTGACGAATGGAGTTGTAATGTTAGTTCTTATGACATAATTTCTACAGGGCCACAGGAGAGAAAGATGTTACATTCAAAGTGCTGTACTGTGGGATATGCCACTCGGACCTTCACATGATCAAGAATGAATGGGGCACTTCCACTTATCCTCTGGTTCCTGGGTATGTTTCTCTCGTAACAGCTAGTTGTCAACTACTGCAAAATCATTCTTCTCAACTTGATATCGTGTGCTTACATTATAATTTGATTAAATTACAGGCACGAGTTTGTGGGAGTAGTTACAGAGGTGGGGAGCAAAGTGGAGAGATTCAAGATTGGGGATAAAATAGGTGTAGGCTGCATGGTTGGATCTTGCCACTCCTGCGACAACTGCAATAATGATCTTGAGAACTACTGTCCAAAAATGATTGGAACCTACGGTTCCAAGTACTACGATGGAACACCCACATACGGTGGCTACTCAGACATAATGGTTGTTGATGAGCATTTTGTTGTTCGAGTTCCTGATAACTATCCTCTTGATGCTGGTGCCCCTCTGTTGTGTGCTGGGATTACAGTTTATAGCCCTTTGAGATATTATGGTCTAGACAAACCTGGAGTGCATGTGGGTGTGGTTGGGCTTGGTGGATTAGGTCATATGGCTGTTAAATTTGCTAAAGCAATGGGAGCCAAGGTCACAGTCATTAGTACCTCTCCTAAAAAGAAGCAGGAAGCCATGGATCATCTGGGTGCTGACTCATTTTTGATTAGCCATGACCAAAATCAGATGAAGGTACTTAAACCTTCAATGAGGAAGTTCCTACTCTTTTTTTTTTTTTCCTGGTAACTCTTTTTAGTTTCTTACATATATAAATCTACAATATACGTAGGCTGCAATGAGCACAATGGATGGTATAATTGATACAGTGTCTGCAGTACATCATCTTTTGCCATTGATCAGTCTACTGAAGTCTCATGGAAAATTGGTCATGGTGGGTGCACCTGAAAAACCACTTGAGCTTCCAATCTTCCCTCTGCTAATGGGTACGTTCTTATTTCTCTTTTTAACAATCTAACACCTAGTTCGAGCACAGTAAATACATGAATAAACTTTGTATCTTAACAATTGTTGTGGGAAATTTGGCAGGGAGGAAGTTGGTGAGTGGTAGTGGTATCGGAGGAATGAAAGAGACACAAGAGATGTTTGATTTCGCTGCAAAACAGGACATAAAAGCAGACATTGAGGTAATTCCGATGAACTATGTTAATACTGCCATGGAACGCTTGCTCAAAGCAGATGTCAGATACCGTTTCGTCATCGACGTCGGGAACACACTGAAACCTGACATCTGAGTTGCTACAACCTGCTCCTGAGTCGCGGCTATATACTTACAGAAGTTCGAGTCATATATAATAAGATGACAAGTTTTGTTTGCCGTCTAATAAGATTTGTGCTTCATATGTGGTGAAAGTTTTCATATGTTTTATTATCTGAGTTGAGAAAATCTGTATTTCTTGATGTTGAATACAAAGTAAAAAATTTATACAAAGAATGAAGAAATACAAAGGTAATAAAATCTGTGCTGGGTAGAAATCAAGACATATTTACAGTCTTCTAATTTTGGATTGACCCAAAGATTTTACCTACGAATGAGCCGCAGATCACGCTAAGCTCTAATGACATATCTGCTGACTTCAAACGTAATAGTCTTGCTTGATAAAAATTCTTGGTGAGAAAATTCTATCTGAAAAGCTCTAACTGAGAATCTGGCTATATATATATATATGAAACTAGCATTTCAATTATTCCTACGAATCAATTCTTGATCTCCGACATAATATCGCATAAGCAAATCCTTGAGAGTTGTGTTTATCTAAGAACTTTTTCATCATAGGAGCTCGTTGCATGCTTCCAATAAATTACGCTTCACTGGTGGATAAAGCAACACATTTATGTAATTTCGATTGTCATGACACGAATCTCCCTGCAAAAATAATTAGATAACCTAAAAATAGACTTTCTCAACTCAACATTGTTGGTCATGTCTGCTTCTGTGTAACTACCTAACACAGGCTTAGTAGTTCCAAAACATAAGCATATTTTAGAAGTACCACGTAGATATCTGATAATCCACTTCACAACATACCAATATTCCTTACCAGGGATTGAAAGGAACTTACTCACTACTCCAACTGCATGAGCAGTATCTAATCGTATACATACCATGACGTACATCAAACTTCCAATTGCAGAAGCATAGAAGACTTTCATCATCTTTTCCTTTTCTTCATCCATCGAAGGGCATTGCTTAGTACTTAACGTAAAGTGATTAGCAAGAGGACAACTAATCGCTTTAGCTTTATCCATGTTAAACCTTTGAAGTACTCTCTCAATTTACTTCTCTTGTGATAACCGTAATTTCTTGACACCTTTGTCTCTGATAATCATCGCGCCAATAATATGTTTTGTTGGCCCCAAGTCTTTCATGGCAAAATACTTTCTTAACTGCTTCTTCAAACAGCTAATCCTGTTGATATGTTGGTCAACGATCAATATATCATTAACATAAAGTAAAAGGATAATGAAATCATCACTTAAAAATTTATGTATTAAAATACAGTGATCTAAAGTAGTCTTCTTATAGCCTTGCTCCCTCTTAATTGTTTCAAACTTCTTATACCATTATCTTGGTGCCTGTTTTAAACCATAAAGGCTTTTCATCAATCTACGCATATAGTCTTCTTTTCCTTTTTCCTTGAAACTCTCTGGCTGCTCTATATATATCTCTTCTTTCAAATCTCCATGAAGAAAAGTTGTTCATGATATCCAATTGTTCGATTTCTAAATCTAGATTTGTTGCTAAACCGAGTACTGTACGAATGGATGTCATTTTCACAACTAGTGAAAATATCTCATCAAAATCAATACCCTTTCTTAGTTGAATCCTTTAACAACCAATCTAGCTTTGAATCTTAGATGAGAATTGTGTTCGTCATGTTTTATCTTGAACATCCACTTATTTTTCAAAGACTTTTTGCCTTTTGGCAACTTCACCAGCTCAAAAGTTTTATTTTCATACAAGGACTTCATCTCATCTTGCATGGCTTCAAACTATTTCATCTTATGTTCATATGTCATAGTCCTCTTGAAAATTCTTAGGTTCTCCCCCATCAATAAGTAACACATATTGATCATTGGAGTATTTAGTAGTGGCTTGTCTTATTTGTGTAGATCTCCTTATATGAACCTTAGCAGTCTCTAGTACTGATGGTTGATTTTGGACATCATCTTTATCAGAATCTTCATCAGATTAATTTTGTAGGAACATCATCATTAGCTACGTTTGGCTGATGATTTTCGAATTTATCTCCAAATTGTCTTGACACCGCTTTTGGAGGAATTAACTCTAAGTCCACTGGGTCACTATTAATTCTTGAAACATCCTTTTTCACTTTGTCAAGATCTTTAATGGTTTGATCTTCGACAAATATAGCATCACAGCTCCGAGTCAACTTTTTCTATACTGGATCATAAAACCGATAACCGAATTGATCTTCTTCATAACCAATAAATATACACTAACGAGTCTTGACTTCAAGCTTGGATCTCTCATCTTTAGGGATATGGATATAAGCTTTGCAACCAAATATCTTTAGATAATCATAGGAAATATCCTTTGCTAACTATACTTTCTTCGGAACATCAGACTGTAAAGGGATGCATAATGAGTGATTTAATACATGAACTGCTATGACTAGAGCCTTACCCCAAAATGTCTTAGGCAACTTTGCATATAAGAGTAGACATCTAACTCTCTCCATCAAAGTCCTGTTCATCCTCTCAGCTAAAGCATTCAACTACGGTGTCTTAGGAGGAGTAGTCTGATGTTGAATACCGTGCTCCTTGCAATAGATGTCAAATGGTCTTAGTGTATTCTCCACCATTGTCTGTTCGCATGCATTTCAACTTCTTCCCAGTTTGTCTTTCAACTGAGGCATGAAATTGCTCGAAAATATCTAACACTTTATCTTTAGTCTTCAAGGTGTATACCTACATCTTCCTATAATAGTCATCAATGAAAGTCATAAAGTATTTAGCACCACTTAGTGAATTTAGCATTGGCCCACATAGATTTAAATGTACCAAATCCAACACATTCTTCATTCTAGAAGGAGGGGAACTTTTAAAAGCAAATCTGTTTTGCTTTCTTGCAAAACAATCAGCACACTTCTTTAATTGTACCTAATCAACTCCAAATATTGGGTCCTCTAAGATTTAAAAAAATTAAATTTTTGGGCCCTTCTATCTTAAATTTTTGGCTCTGTCACTGCATGTATGTCACCACTCAAATTCTCCGAGAGGTAGGCTCAAACAGAGGAGGTAGGCTCAAATTGAGTGCAGTTAATGGTTAGAATATTCTTGTTTAAATCTCCTTACTTTGGGTTGAACTAACCTTTGTTCCAAATTTTCAGGGCAACAGGAGAAAAAAATGTGAAATTTAAGGTATTATATTGTGGGATATGCCCCTCGGACCTTCACACGTCTAGGAATGATTTTGGCTTTAGCAAATTCCCTCTCGTTCATGGGTATATTCTATATTCTGATTACTTATAAGAACTTATGCATGCATACTCTTTAAGTCTTACCTGTAAGGTTTGCCTAGTTCGACATGTCATTTTTACGTCGGTAACCATAAAATAGCTTGTACAATGTTGTGTCATAACATCTTTTGTCTGGCAATATTCATACATGTCAAAACTTGGTTACAGGCATGAGATTGAAGGAGTAGCTACAGAGGTCGGGGACAAGGTAGAGAAATTCAAGTTTGGTGGCAAAGTTGCTGTAGGTTGCGTCATTGGATCATGTCATTCGTGCGACATCCACAGAAATGATCTCGAGAATTACTGCTCACAAATGATATTAACATACAATATGACGTACTATGATGGAAGTACCACGCAAGGAGGCTTCTCCGACATTTCATGAGAAGTTATTTAATTTTTATAAATTTTCACTTCAAATATTTATTTTTAGAGTTGAGTAGCGAGCACGAAATAAAGCGAGTATTTTTATAAAAATGTTTATATATTAAAAATTTGAGCTAGATATGAATCATTTTTATATTAAATAAAAAATTATGAAAGAAATAGAAAATGGAGAAAAATGTACAAATGTTTATAAATTTAAAATATAAATTTCTAAAAATGATTTGCTTATTCACATGACTGTAATGAGTACGCTTATGTAACAGGATAAATTGCTTGTTTATTTTTATAAATTTATATTTTCAAAGAAGGACGATTCATGTAGAGAAAATTTATAATTTAATTAAAAATTTACTACTATTTTTAGGTTTCTATATAATTAATATATTTCTCATGTGCAAATATAAATTTTTAATAGTTAAAATTTATAAAATTAGATGCTAGCAAACATTGTAAAAATAAACTTTGTGAGAAGTTTAATTATTAAATTAAAATTTTTAAATATGATATTAACTTTTTTTTATCTCCATCTTATGATTAGTAAGAGAGACAATCTTGTTAGTTTTCTTCCAATTTGAGACTGAATTAAAGAAAAATTTTGAGTGTTTGTCTTCTTTTTGAAGCAATTGGATTCTAGACCTTTGTTGAATATGGGAATTATAATAAGAAAATGCTCTAGCATTTTCATTGTGAGTTTTTTTTTTTCTTTTGTAAGAAGATTCTCCATACTAGGTTGATTTCCTAGATCCCTTTACACCTTGACTAGTGAGTCTTTAACTCTTTTCACTACTTCTGGTGTGTTACTACCCCCATATCTATGCTTCAACGGTTTAAGTTCCTTAATGGACTTTAATTTTTTAACAGATATATATGAATTATTTACAACCCTTTAAGGTCTGGGAGAGGCCTTTTTTAATGGCTTCTTCATATCCTTTCACTTCCACTAAGTAATTGTTAAAGAGGAATGTGAAGTGTTTTCTGTAAGTTTGAAATAAGTTTTGAACCAAACTATTTATTTCCAATGAATCCAAAACAAAAATGCAAATTAACATCTAATGATTTCTTGCATAATGAGAAATCTTATTATGTGAGATAAACAAAATGATCAATTACATGATCAATAGTTAATATCTTTTTAGTAATATTATGATGCTAACACGTAGCCTCTTTCTTAAGAAAATAGTTTTCGTGACATGAGACAATTAACGATCGTAGTAAATCAATTGTGGGACTTTAAGGTGTTCCCAATGTCGATGACAAAACGGTATTTAACATCTGCTTTGAGCAGACGCTCGAAGGCGGTGTTAACGTAGTCCATAGGTATGACCTCAATGTCCGCTGTGATGTTGTGTTTTGCTGCAAAATCAAACATCTCTTGTGTCTCTTTCATTCCTCCAGCAATGCTGCCAGCCACTATCTTCCTCCCTGCCATTTTACACAACCATTTTGTGATCGTAAAACTTTGGTTGTAGTAACATGCACAAAAACTAAACTAAACAATGCAAAGAATATAACATACCGAAGAGCAAAGGGAAGACAGGTAGTTCTAGTGGTTTGCTTTCTGGGATACCCACTAAAACCAGCTTTCCATGAGATTTGAGTAGACCCAGTAGTGGCAGTAAAGGATGCACTGCTGATACTGTGTCAATTATACCATCCAGTGTTCCTATTGCACCCTACATGATCAACATGTAAGATATATAATTAAAAGATAGCATACATATAAGAATTTCATTGGCCACGATTAATTAATTAACTTTTTGTTGCATAACTTTTTCAAATATTTGTGATTTTTTACGGACTCTCTTTTTAACAGATTTATTAAAGTTGTATGATTAACATCTTGATAATAAAGTCTAAATTTAAGACTATTTAAGTTAAGTTTCTTTATCTCATAAATTTATATAAAAATAACTTTCGACAGGTTTAATTTAATTTGTACAATACATGCATACAAGAGAGTTAGTATCTTACCTGCATTTGATCTTGGTCATGGCTGATCAAAAACGAGTCAGCACCTAGACGCTCAATGGCTTCCTGTTTCTTATTGGGAGAGGTACTAATGACTGTCACCTTCACTCCCATGGCCTTGGCAAATTTGACGGCCATATGACCCAACCCACCAAGTCCAACCACACCCAAGTGAGTTCCTGGTTTGTCCAGTCCATAGTATCTCAAGGGACTATACACTGTTATCCCTGCGCAGAGGAGAGGAGCACCTGCATCGAGAGGAACACTGTCGGGGATGCGAACAATGAAGTGTTCGTCAGTCACCATAATGTCGGAGAAGCCTCCGTGCGTGGTGGTTCCGTCATAGTACTTCCCATTGAATATGAATATCATTTCTGAGCAGTAATTCTCAAGATCATTTTTGCAATAGTCGCATGAACGGCATGATCCAGCGAAGCATCCCACTCCCACTCTATCACCAACCTTGAACTTCTCTACCTTGTCTCCGACCTCTGTAACTACTCCCACAATCTCATGCCTGCAACCGAGTTTTGACATGTATGAATTCCAGACAAGAGATGTTATGACACAACATTGTACAAGCTATTTTATGGTTAGCAACGTAAAAATGACATGCAGGACCAGGCAAACCATACAGGTAAGACTTAAGAGCATGCATGCATAAGTTCTTATAAGTGATCGAAAATGGAAAATACCCAGGGACCACGGGGAATGTACTAAAGCCAAAATCATTCTTGGACACGTGAAGGTCCCCGTGGCATATCCCACAATACAACACTTTAAATTTCACGTCGTTTTCTCCTGTTGCCCTGAAAATTTAGAACACAGGTCAATTCAAGTACTCGAAGAGGAGAGATTAAAGAAGAATATTTCTAATTTAATCAAATGAATAGTCAGGTAATGGACTCTTAGCCTACCTCCTGGAGAATTTGAACGGTGACAAGACACCAGATTGGTCTTTTGCTGCCCATCCAAAGGTTATTTGTGGATGTTCTTCCTCTGGCAATTTGGCAATCAACTTCCCCTCCATTTCTCTGCACAAATTAAGCAGCAGTCCTTAACTCTCAAGAATTGGTTTATGCGATAATAAAGCCGAGTTCAAGAATTGATTCGCAGGAATAACTTAAATGCTAGTTGCTGTGTACTTGGTGATGCTTGTAAGGGGTTGTCCATGCATGTATATATATATACGGGTGATGGAGATCTAGTGACATATCTGCTGAGCTCAGAGAAGTAAAAGAGAAGTGATAGATGTCAAGAATACGTAAGTTCAACATAATCACAGTGAACGCATAGATAAACTTCGACAAAATAAACTTAGTTGTACGTTTTTGACAACGAAGCTCATATAGAATCGAGTTTGGTCAACCAAGGCGGTTAATTGAATAGTGTAATAGATCAACTTTTGCCCTGCCTACTTATGTGAGCTCACCTGATACGTTAGTACAAATAGGAACCCCGGACATCACACAAACGTTAATTGCCCCCACCAATCAAGTACGAGAAACAAATATTCTCTTAACTCTGGAAACTATGTCCAGGTGGAAATGAGGACCAAATTGCTGTTGGTTTATGCCCTTGCAGTCAATTTTGGTTGTAATTTTAATTGTATAAAATTTGTTTTATTCAATAAAGGCATTCTTTATCTTTGTACATTTTAATTATTTAATTATTAATCATAAAGATAAAATCCCTGGAATAATTATTATGCAATTAGAAATTATAATGTG
>JAOSBK010000206.1:3191812-3212612 GCA_027568895.1 Erythroxylum shatona | reverse complement strand
TATACCCGGAAAATGCCATGAATGCATGCCATAATACTATGCACACTTAAGCAATAAGCAAATAATTCTAACCCCTAATTTGGGGCGCTACATTAGTGGTGGTTGGATTGAGTGGTTTGAAGGATGCATAGTCTCCTCTTCCCAAAGGATGGCAGTTATCAATAGATTAAGTTCAATTGTATAAGGAGCCAAGTAGTACAGAAGGTCAATTGGTAAATTATTATATCTTAATTTTACTAGACCATGTATGAGTTATGTAACTCAACATTTGAAAGCACTTCTTATGTCTCAACTATGCATTCCTTATTAGAAAGCACTTCTTCATCTATATGTTATCTTCATGTTACTATTCATAAAGCTCATTGTATATTATGACGAAGATTAGGCTACTTATCGTACAACTTAAAAGTCTTTGGCTATTTTTTTTGGTATTTGGTGATGGCGCTTTAATGTCTCAAGAGACTAGAAAATAGAATATTGTTTTGTACTCATTTAGTTGAATATCAAAGCATATATTCTTATCTTTATAAACTCTTATGGATCTCTTACTTATTTACTAATTTTTAGCTAATGCTACATAAACCCATTCCTTTTTCTTATGAAATTGAGAAACCATTCACATTACTACTAACTAGATTTTTTATAAGATAACTAAACATTTGAATATTGATTATCTTATATTTTAAGATCATTTTAACCAAGGTTTTGTTCAACCTTTATTTGTTCCTTCTTCCATATAGTTAGTAAATATCTTCACCAAATATTTGACTAGTCGATGACACCATAATCAATACATTAATTTGGGATTGTTGGATTCCCTACAAATTCCAACTTGAGGGAGTTCTTAAATTGATGAGTTTCAGATTTTTTAGCTATGCATTTCTTTTTTTAGGGACATTTATGTCTTTTTATATTTTTTATAAAACAAAAACTTGATTTTTAGTTTTGCCTCATAATTAAACACCAATAAATGAAGAACTTCTTTGTAGCATTATGAAGAAGTTTTTCCAAATTGGATATTGTACATGTGATGATTTTGTTCAATCTTCCTAACCCATAATTATTTAACTATGTCAACACAAATACCTAATTTCCAAAGCCAACTATAAATTCAATCCCTAAGTTCTCAAAAGATAGAACTCTAAACCCTATTTCTTCTTTTGAAATCCTTCATATCAACATCTATAGATTGCCATAATTATACCTTTGTAACTTATACTATAACACATCTATTCCACCATTTGTAGTCAAAGTGAATCTTTCTAACTCTTTTAGAACTCTAAGTTTAAGTAAGAAACTCACTTTGTTGGAGAGGTCAAATTTATTTCTTAGAAGTTCAACAAATATAGTGTCTAGTATCCAAATGGAACGTGTCATTCTCATCATTTGATGCTCATTATCATCAATAAAAGATAAATGGTTTTTCATGTCCTCATCCCCAAATTTAATTTTTTCAAATTAGGGATTAATAAGATATTCTATAAACTCTTTTTTTTCTAAATTGGAAGCATTGAAGTGACAAGTTATAAATGGCAAAATGAAGACAAAGCATTCGACAAATAGGGGCCACCTTCCTTTTTATTGTCATAATGTGTGGCAAAATTGGAGAAGATTCTTTGAGATTAATAGAAGATAACTAGAGAATATTAGTGTCCCCTCCATTCAAGAATTGGGACAAACAATTACTAGTCAATAAAATATGCCTTTCTCTCATGCTTTTCTTCATTCATAGTTCGATATTCTAGTGTCCTAGGCATAGAGGAACCACACCAATCCATCCCAAACTTAGTGGTTAAACTCTAATGTAGTAAAGATACTATAAGGGAGGTCCTGAAAAAAAATAGCTTGATGTTAGGATGATAAAATGCTTAACACCCCTCAAAGTGCTTTTACAGATTGATTAGGTTTATCTAAAAAAGGGCATAATTAGGTTATTTCATCAATGTTATAAATTGGTGAACCTAATTTCAAGCTTAGGGTATTTACCAAAAAGAATTTTAAGCTTAGGGTTCTTGTAATGAGTTAGGGTTCTTTTGGGGAGAAAACTAGGTGTTTTAATCTCTTAATTTATTATTTTAATCAATTATAATTATTTTAAATTATTTTAGTTTTCTTTTAACTTTAATTATGTCATGATAAGATAAAATAATTAAAATATTTTTCATAATTATACTATATTAAGAAATGTTATATCTCTTATGTTATCATCATAAATTGTTAATATTTTGAACCAAATATAGATGTTATTAAATTGTGATACAGGCTATAGGGGGAGTGCTATCATTGTTGTATGAATAGGCATTTTTACTATATATGCATGAACATGGAACCTACCGCATATTACTATAAAGATGCCTAATATATGACTGCCTATAGGGAAATTAGCATTTGTGATATAAGGGAGCTAGAGTAGATAGTAGATAGTTCTACAGGACACTTTAATGGGATGGAAGACACCTACCACCATCACAGTTTAATGGGATGGAAGATTTGAATGTGATTGAAGAGAAGCTCAAAAAATTGAAGTCTTAAATCAATGAAAAATTATAAAAATAGTGAATACATTCATGATTTATAAATCTATTTGGACCAGATAGTCGAGATGGTATATAAAAGAGGACAAGGTGAACTTCTTAGTAACATAAAGGTGAACCCAATGTGTTATTCACTCCATTTAGGAGAAGAAAAACATAAGATGTTGAAGTTTCTAAAGAGAAGGAACTGCAAAATTTTTCCAAGCATGAGGAAGAGGTAAGTGATCAAAAAAAAGCAAATCAATGTCAATCTCATCCAATGTTAGCCTAAATCTATAGTTTGAACATAACATAGATAAAAATAAACCAATGCTAGTCTCATCTAAATAATACATCAATCTAGATTAAAAGATACCTCAACTAATGTGACATGTATTCCATACTTGAGTAGGGTTGAAATGGATGGAAAGAAAGATAAATTTGTGCTTTCATAGATGCCAAAGAATATTAAATACTCAAAGGATCCCTTTTCCAATAAGAAGAAGTTCAATGAGTTATTAGTGGTTAAGTTAAATGAAGAGGGTTTGTATATCTTGCACGGAGGAAAAGAGGCATACGGCAACCTATTCCCATTGAAACATGAGGGAGCTTGTGAGCTTTGCATTTTAAAAAAGAGTGGAAGAAAGCCTTTAATTATAGATCTAGGATATAGGCTTGAGTAGGAAGTCCAACTAAAAGACCTTTAAAAAGGCACTTCTTAGGAGGTAACCGAACCTTCTAACTTTTTATTCTTCTATCTTAGTTTCCCAATTCTAAATTTCTACTAATTTCAATTTAATTTCCTTTCTTGGACTATCTTGGAATTTGTCTCACCAACTATGCATAGAATTAGAGAAGATTTCTCTACCTTACTTATCTCTCAAATTTGTTTTTATTATCTAATTTGTTTGAAATTAAGGAAAGAGTCATATTTAAGTGTAACGGTGAATCTAAGATCTTTCTTTAGGTTTTATATGTTAACTACCCAAATATTTTGCATGTTTAGGCTTAGATTTTTAATTTTTATGTTATGTTTAGGATTATTAGTTATTTTAGGTTTATATCAATAGTTTATTCATGATTGTTAGTCAAAATTGGTTATTAAAAGTTAAATGTTTAATATGATCAAACGGATTGCAATAAGAAACTTGATTTTGTGAATGCTAGGAAACCAAACTTATTAAGTGATGATCCTTTGATTTGACTTTTGTACCCATGCTGATACTTTTTAGAAAATGAATTTCATATTTGTAGATATCATATATAAGATGTGTACAAGCATTAAAATGATAAAATGCATTTAGGATTGAGTTTGCGTTAAATTTCCTACATTAATCCACCAATGAACTGACGTAGTGAGTTGTAACACTGCATAAAAGAAACTAGACCTACTGCTACAGCAATGGTGAGTTTAGGTCGATCCTACAGAGAGTATGTGTAAAGTTGTCAAAATGAAATTAATCGGTGTTTAGGTTATGTTGGGGGAGGGTTTGGTTTGGTTTAAAATAAGGAAATAAACAAAACTAAACTAATGAAAACAAATTAAAGAAACATTAAAAATGATGAAAGTGGTGAATTTGTTAGGAATTCAATTCTTTAGTTTAATCTCGGCCTACTTCATTGAATTGTTATTCTTTTATCTCTTCTAATAGCTATTAATAGTGGGTTAACAATAAGCTCTATTAACCCTAGTTTTCCCTTAGGTCATGTTCAACCAAGAGACTCTCGTTAATTAAACCTAACTACTGAATAACCTAGAATAAGATCTTTAAACCTAACTGGGCAACCACATTACGAATTAGAAAAACTGATTAATCAAGGCAACAACCACATACACTCAAGTCATTTAACCTATGTTATGCTATCCCTAGTGATTATGAACCATTAGTCGCTACAAATGAATCTCAAATATAATAATTACGGATTATATTGAAATTCTAACTATGGGTTCATACACAAAGAATCGAACGATAACAGGAATATGATCATTCATACATAAAACCCAAATCATTACGCATAGGATAACATAATCAATTCCAAAAGAGAGAAAGAAATAATAAATATAAAGAAGATATGTTTAATTGAGTTGTCGATGTCGATTTCACCTCTAAACCAAATGAATGGAGCTTTGCCCCTTCTCCTCATCTTCATCTTCTCCTGAAGATTCACTCTTTTCCTAGCTGAAAACACCAAAACATTCATACTTTCAACTGTCACAACACCTTTTGCTTTATATTAAAAACTTAGGGTTAAATGGTGATATTGGTGTGAGAGTGGTCTCACTCCCATTCAAAACATTACAAAGCTGTGAGACATGCTCACAGTTATGCAATTATTTGGTTTGGCAGTGAGCTCTTCAAAGCTTCCATTCTTCACGGTCTTTTCATTTTCTTGTCGGCTTCTTGCTTTTAATCTTCTTCTTCTTGCTCTATGAAGACAAGTGAGTGTGAATCTTCGTAAAAAGGTTCAAATATAATGCTTTCGACTCACTTGAGCTCCTTTGCTTCAATTATGCCTAAAACCATACATGAACTAAAGTAAGTATCTTAAGCATTTTTGTATCATTAATCACTAAGTGTTATTGAATAAATATATAATCAATTAAGCACATATCATGAACCCTTTAAGCTTAATATGAAAATTTAGTTTTATGCTTTATGGTCATTTCTAAAGAACCTTGATCCTAAAACGAAAACAAGTTATTACATCTTTATTGCACCTTAATTTATGATTAGTAGAGCTTTTTCTTATGATTTGAAAAGGTTACTAGTATGGTATGTAAAGATTTAAGTGTTGGGGAAATGGTGGTATATATGAAGAAAGACAAGTTAAAAAAAGAATTCATGCCTGTTGAAAAAAATAGAAAGAAAAAGAAAAAGAACACAAAGATGATAAAATAAATAAAATTTTATGAAAAATGAATGGTATGGATCCTGATGCTTGAAAAAAATGAAGGAAAAGGGTTCTTACAATGATATGAAGAGTCAATGGAGAAATTCATAGATATATCTGTTGATTTATTTACACTTGCTATAGTAATAATAAATATTTTTGTTCTCCTATTCCCTATTCTTTGTTAGCCTATTTATCCCTTTGGCTTTATTACAATCCTATTCAAAGTCCTTTTGATTTTTACTAGTACATGTTTATTGAAGTAGTAGATATTAGATGATTTCCAAGCATATGGTAATTTTAATTTCATAAGAAGATGATGGGAGTACCTTACCTAAATTTCAAACACTTGTGTGAAAGTGATACCTTATAAGGAAAATTATTATATTAATATATTTGAATTTGATGAATGAGGCATAATAGAATTTTCATTATTTTATATGTATTATAATTTATTTAAGAGATATTATATGTTTTAATTTTTGTAATTCAATTGAGGTTTGAAACGTATATTATTATTTATTAAGTTACCTAATGAATATAGAACAATGTTTATGTAGCATTTAAATAAACTCTAAGGAGACTATAACTCCTTTACTAAGGATACTAGGGGTTTGGAAACTTGTGGCATATATTAACTGTCACCATACACCTAAAAAAATGGAAATATTTCTTTTTATTTAAAGTTAGGTAATGAATACATTAATAAAAAGAGGATTACAAAGGAGCATCTTTTTTTAACTAGGGGGACACTTGGAGGAGATGGAAATCCCTTTAGCTATCTTGCTCTAGTTAGCTTACAATCTTACAGAGACCACCAAAGTGAATATATAAGAAACAAGTAGTTTATAAGTGTCACCTCTTCTTCATTCTTTGAAAAAGTTTATATTGTAATACCCTTGCCAAAGTTGTGACTCTAATTGACATTATTGTTTTATGGAATAGCTCCTCATAAGCTATTGTATCTCTTCTACGAATCCTATAATTGCTCTTCTTCCATAAATTGTGACACACATTTGCTAAAGTAATCTTGAGTCAAATATAATCAACTACACATTTCATTTTTGGTTGCAAGGCCTAATTCATAGTTGTTGTCCATTCATTTGCAGAACAATAGAAATTTAATAAGGAAGTTACTTTGTGCCATATTTAGGAGGAAAAGTCACACTAAAGTATAGGTGATCAATACTTTCAATTTAGCAAGCACATAATTCATAATGTAAGGATATAATTCTAAATTTGATGTTGTCTTTTGTAGGGATTCTTCCACCAATAATTAGCCAAAAAAGCATATGTAGGCCTAATACCTTTATCTTAAACCAAATGGAACCAAGACATTTTTTTTGAAACTAAGGACAAAAGAAATATCTTACAAGCCTTAGTGGAAAAGCATAGGAATTTATCTTCTATCCACTACACTTGGTCTATTTTAGTGAGTCAAGTTGATAGTATAGAAAGTTGTTGGTAATTAAATTTTTATCCTTACTGAAATGAAAAGGCTAGCTCTATTAATTTTTTTATGATCAGTTCCTTCATCTTAGTTTTGTGCAGGATTAAGAGTCTGAGTTATTAACATTCTCTAGTTTGTAAAGTGTTCCTTTTGGATGCCAATGATCATACCCTAGGAATTCTTTTTTGACTACTTAATCCACTCTATAAAAACTCCCTTAGTTTTTTGTCTATAAACTTCATTATGCTTTTAGGGAGAGTAATATGATAAATCTCATAAGTTGTTAAGTTATTTAGGATAGATATCACTAACTAGAGCCTTCCACCTTAAATGAGAAATCCATTGCTCCAACTGTTAATTCTTTTGTTGATTAAGTCCATTAGAGGTTGACCATCCATAGTCCTAACTTTCCTAGAATTACTGTGGACCCTAAGATACTTCAATTGTAAGTTCTCCAAAGGGTGGCCATTCCAATGGCGTTGATTCCCATTGTAAGATTGACTCCTACTAATAAGAAATATGAGCTATTATAGGGGTTTAAAGATAAGCTAGAAAGTTGGTTGAAGCTCTCTAAAGTATCTAGCAGTAGATTAATGGATAAGGAATCAACTCTTCACCGTAGCAACAAGTCATTAAAAATGTTAATGATGTGATAACTTTATCCCACTACATCTATAGTGATATTTGAAGATAATTTTAATTAATTAAATTTATTTTAATCTCTTATATAATATTTATTAATAAATTATTAATCAAATAAAATAAATCATTTTAAAAATTAAATTTTTTCTCTAAAACTTCATATTTATTTAAATTATTTTTAATTATTAATTCTAATTTTATTTGAAATTTATATATTTTGAAGATAATTTAATAATATATATTTAGTTAACAGAAATTATATTATAAAACAAAAAATAAAGATCATGATTTTTATAATTTTTTAAAATCTAAAGAAACAAAATTAAAACCGAAATTTAAAAAAATTTCAAGTGAAGAATGCGTGGTTCATCAACAGAAGAGCAACAGATTTTTGTAGTTAAATTCACGTGAATTAGGCCGTGAATTTAATTTACAAAGAGAGTGGAGGTTTAACACACACGTGAATTCAATTCGTAACCATTTTTTGTTTCAAACAATTGAATTCAATTCCTAAAGCTACATATAAAGTAAGTAGTTGCCATATCTTACTAGCAACTGTCAACATAGGAACCTGGAGACCAGATCCTCTGTCCAGTTTTATGGTGTTTTATTGTGTCCAGTGAATATCAGCCATTTATTTATGCGGGTCCCACGTGAGCTCCACATAAATAAACGTGAAGCCCGCATAAATGAATGACTGAGATTCACTTGACACAATAAGACACCATAAAACTGGACAGAGGATCTGGACTCAGAACCTGGCCTATCGGTGTCAGTATCAGCAACAGTTGCAGGTGGAAGAAGAAAGAAAGACTTTTGGCCAAGCGAGATTCTCAGTTGAACTTTTCATATAGAATTTTCTCACCAAGAATTTTGATCAAGCAAGACTCTTACGTTTGAGCTCAGCAGATATGTCACTAGAGCACCATCACCCGTATATATATACATGCATGGACAACCCCTTGCAAGCATCACCAAGTAGACAGAAACTAGTATTTCAATTATTCCTGCGAATCAATTCTTGATCTCCGATATAACATCCCATAAGCAAATCCTTGAGAGTTGAGAACTGCTGCATAATTTGTTCAGAGAAATGGAGGGGAAGATGATTGCCAAACTGCCAGAGGAAGAACATCCACAGAAAGCCTTTGGATGGGGAGCAAAAGACCAATATGGTGTCCTGTCACCACTCAAATTCTCCAGGAGGTAGGCTCAAACAGAGTGCAGTTAATGGTTAGAATATTCTTGCTTAATCTCCTTACGTCCGGTTGAACTAACCTTTGTCCCGAATTTTCAGGGCAACAGGTGGAAAAGACGTCAAATTTAAGGTGTTATATTGTGGGATATGCCACTCGGACCTTCACATGTCCAAGAATGATTTTGGCTTTAGCAAATTCCCTCTCGTCCCTGGGTATTTTCCATATTCTGATCACTTATAAGAACTTATGCATGCATGCTCTTATGTCTTACCTGTAAGGTTTGCCTGGTCCGACATGTCATTTTTACGTTGCTAACCATAAAATAGCTTGTACAATGTTGTGTCATAACATCTTTTATCTGGAATTCATACATGTCAAAACTTGGTTGCAGGCATGAGATTGTGGGAGTAGTTACAGAGGTTGGGGACAAGGTAGAGAAATTCAAGGTTGGTGACAGAGTTGGCGTAGGTTGCGTCGTTGGATCATGTCGTTCATGCGACAACTGCAAAAATGATCTCGAGAATTACTGCTCACAAATGATATTAACATACAGTGGGACGTACTATGATGGAACTACCACACAAGGAGGCTTCTCCGACATTATGGTGACTGACGAACACTTCGTAGTTCGCATCCCTGACAGTATTCCTCTGGACGCAGGTGCTCCTCTTCTCTGCGCAGGGATGACAGTGTATAGTCCCTTGAGGTACTATGGACTGGACAAACCAGGAACTCACTTGGGTGTGGTGGGGCTTGGTGGGTTGGGCCATATGGCCGTCAAATTTGCCAAAGCAATGGGAGTGAAGGTGACGGTCATTAGTACCTCTCCTAACAAGAAACAGGAAGCCATTGAGCGTCTGGGTGCTGACTCGTTTTTGATCAGCCATGATCAATATCAAATGCAGGTAAGATTATAACTCTCCTGTATGCATGTATATATTATAGAAATTAAATTTGTCAACGGACCAATCAATAGCATTCTATGAACACATATAAATAGTAAAAAAAACATTTCATGTCTTTAATTGACTAAGTTATTAATAAAAAAATTAATTAATTATAGCTAATAAAATTCTTACGTGTTGTTGATGATGTAGGGTGCAACACGGACGCTGGATGGTATAATTGACACGGTATCAGCAGTGCACCCATTACAGCCACTGCTAAGCCTACTCAAGTCTCATGGGAAGCTGGTTTTAGTGGGTGCCCCTGAAGGCAAGCCACTAGAACTACCCGTCTTCCCTTTGATCATGGGTATGTTATATTCTTTACATTGTTTGTTTAGATTCTGTGCATGCCTTTAAACCAAAGTTTTAAGATCACAAAATGGTTATGGAAAAATGGCAGGGAGGAAGATGGTGGGTGGTAGCATTACTGGCGGAATGAAAGAGACACAAGAGATGTTTGATTTTGCAGCAAAACACAACATCACAGCAGACATTGAGGTTATTCCTATGGACTACGTTAACACTGCATTTGAGCGCCTGAAGAGAGCAGATGTTAGATACCGTTTTGTCATCGACATTGTGAACACTTTGAAATCTCACAATTGATTTATTTTATTTTCTGCAATCGTGAATTATCTAGATGGTTAATGCGTCAGTATTTTTGGTCATCATGTAATAAGATTTCCTTGTGTGTAAGAAATCATGAGATATCAGCAGATTCGTTGTAGTCGTTGGGTGTTTTTGTTTTGGACAGAAAGAAAATAAAAAGTTGGAATGCCTCATGATTTGCGCGTTCTGTTCATATGGCTGTAGTGGGTATATATGTTTATGTAAAAGGATAAATTGCTTGTTCATTTTCATAAATTTATATTTTAAAAGAATGATGGTTCATGTAAAAAAACGTATAATGTAATTAAAAGTTTATTGCTATCTTTACTTTTCTATATAATTAATATATTTCTCATGTGTAAATATAATAGTCAAAATTTAAAGAATTAGATGCGAATAAGCATTATAAAAATGAAATTTATGAGTAGTTTAATTATCAAATTAAAAATTTTAAATATCATATTAACTTTTGCTATATCTCCATTTTATAAGAAGTGATTTTATTTTTATAAATTTTTACTTCAAATACTTATTGAGTATTTATATAAAAATAAGTTTATATATTGAACTTTTGAGCTAATATGAATCACTTTTTGTATGAAATAAAAAATTGTGAAAAATATAATACTCATAAAATTGACTTATATATAAATATATACTTTTAAATGCTTGTGATTCGAACAATAAATTAAATTTTAAACATGGTTATAAACAATAAATAAAATTGAATAATGAGCTTGACAAGATTGAAGTTTTGGTCGGAGAAAGATATTAGGATAGAATGTGATCACGAATGGTGTATAACACATGAAATCTGAGTGTGCTATCATGTTAAAGACTTGCATGGAGAAAAAGGCTCAAGTGTATTTATAGATCTTCGATTAGGATATGAGTATAAGTGAATTAGAGACATGTCGAGCACGAATATTACCCAATAATCATACTATAATACTCTTATATTTATATTATAGTACGATTATTGAAGCATCATATGCTCTTGTAAATAAGAACAGATCGTCTGCAAAGGTGAAGGAGACAAGATTCACCTTCTTAAACCTGTTGTGATATTTGAAGTTAGGGTTAAAGTTGATGTTTTCCATAATCAGCCTCATAAATGCCTCTATTCATATTATGGAGAGGTAGAGTCTCCCTGTCTTAGGTCCCTAGCCGGTTTGCATAACGAGGTTGGCTCTCCATTGATTAAGACATCATATGAAGTGGATGTTAGAGACATTTTTAACCCAGTTTTTGAACTTTTCAGGGAACTTAAAGGCTTCTAGTAGGTTTAGTGGAAATTCTCTACTTATTGTATCAAAAGCTTTGTAGAAATTGGTTTGATGGAACAACTTCTGGGCTAGTTCTGCTGGAATACCCCGTTAGGATATTATCCCCAATATACCTCCATTTATTAAGGCTTTCTGTGTATCATTAATAATAGACTTGAAGGCCAATTTCATTCTGTTAGTAATAATTTTGGAGATGATTTTATGAAGGAAATTGCAGTATAAAATGGGCCTAAATTCTTGGCCCATTTAAGTCATCAAGTACTGGAGTATTAGTTGAGTTTAGTACAAAACCAAACTTACCAGTTCTTGAGGATTAACTAGTTTGGTGAGGGCTTTAGTTTTAGTCTCTGAAAAATGATTGGACACAAAGGATCTCAATAGAAGAACAAAAGATGAATTGGAGGCAAAAGGGCTAATAAGATTTTTTCTTGAGATCATATCGAGTGGACACCACTTGACCCTCTTGGACCAAAAAGGTGGAATTACCCACCCCAGGTGCCCCCACACCCCAGCCCGACAGAATAGTGAGGGGGGTAAATCACGGTTTGATCTCAGCCAGCTTCTCAGCAAGGCGATCCTTACACCTGTTGCCGGGATTCGAACCTAGAACCTTTGACCAATTTACCTTGCCAATGACCAACTGAGCTACCCGTGCGGGCACCACTTGACCCTCCTGATTAGTAAGAGAGACAATATGTTAGTGTTCTCCCAATCTAAGATTGAATTAAAGAAGAATATTGAGTTTTTGTCTCCCTTTTGAAGCCATTAGATTCTAGACATTTGTTGAATTAGGGAATTATGATAAGGAATTGTTCTAACATTTTTGTTATGAGCTTTTTTTTCCCTTTTGTAAGAAGGTGCTCCATACAAGGCTGATTTCCTAGATCTTTTTGCACCTTGACTAGTGAGTATTTAGCTCTTTTCACTGCTTCTAATGTGTTGCTACCCCCAAATATGTGCTTCAATAGATTGAGTTCCTCCTTAATTGGCTTTAATTTTTTGACATGTATGAATTGTTTACATCCCTTTAAGGTTGGGAGAGGCCTCTTTTAATGGCTTATTCATATCCTTTCACTTCCACCAGGTAATTGTTAAAGAGGAATGTAAAGTGTTTTTCTACAATTTTTAATCCAATAGGTGTGAATGGTCATAAAAAATTGGTTCCAAAACTCTTACTTTGCTCTTTAGGAAGAGAGTAAGCCATTCTCCATTTATCACTTCTTTCTAATGTGCCACAATTTACTTTGTTTATTGCTCCATTTGTAGATTGGCCTTCTAACTTCAAATCAGTGACGTCTTGGCTCTCCACACACTCTTGGAAGTTAGGTGAGAAATTCTTTAAACTGACAATTCCATCTGCCTAAAAAAAGTAAAGTGTATCGTTAATGTCTCTTGTTATTAGCTAAGGTCCTTGGACTAGAGGCTGAATCTCTTTTATTTTACTCCAAAGTGCTCTCCTCTGGAAATTTAAGTTTGCTCTATAAACAAAAGTGACAGTAATTTTAGTGTTTTCTTGGATGTAGTCTACATCGAAGTGCATTAACTGGTTTGTTCTTGCATTTGTTGAGTTCTCACTAGTTTGCTATCAAAAGCCACATCTATCCTTCCATGATGATGGTGCTACTAGTTGAAAAGTATTTTTCACTATTCTCCCAAAAATTACCTTTAGTGAATTTATCTAAGCTTAGTTTGGTTTTTAGGATATCAATCAAAGATGGATTATTCTTCAGGATAAAATCCTTTAGCATTTGTTATTTAGAGGAATTAGTTATCCCTTTTATATTATAGGATACTATTGATATACTTGGTTGGAATATTTTGGGCCTTTAGGCCTATTCTTCCTTCTAGATTTTTTTCCCACTTACGAGTTTAAAGTTATCTTGGCTGGTGTTCGTCGCTGACAGCGGAACTATGGGGCGTGTTTACCGGTCTTACTCTCGCATGGAATCTGCAGTATCGGCGGATCGAGTTGGAAGTCGATTCCATCACCGTGATCAACTTAATCTCCTCCTCCGCCGACCGCTCAACGTCTCTCAATCCTATCGTGAGGGGGATTCAAGAACTGTTTACTCGGAACTGGACTGTTGTTCATCGACATATCTATTGAGAGGGCAACAGTTGCGCTAACTGACTTGTGACCTACACTGAATAGTTTGATATCGGCATCACACACTTCGGCTCCACACCCTCTGGGTGCCTTACTCTTCTTCTTGAGGATATATCTGGGACTCGGTTCCCGCGACTCACTTTGTAATTTGTGTTATCTGTGCCCTTTTTAAAAAATTTATAGCTTCAGTTTCAGTTTCAGTATTTATACTATCTTTCCTAAGCATTGAAAGAGCTATATATACATGAAAGAATGAAAATATAGAATACTTCATCATTTATTTCATTGATAAACATGTACATTTATACACAATTCAAGTATTAATTTTGACCATTGATCTTTTATTGTCTTAATCTAATGGCTGTTATTTATGACAGCTATCTGTACAACTAGAAAGTTGTTACTAACGAATTAATCTGATGAAATGCAGGTGCAATGGAACTCTTCTAGAATGCTGAAGAAGAATGAAAGCTGAATTCAGGCTAGCCCTTCAGAAATGCATCTTGGGTTTTTATGAGCTGAAGAGGATCCAACCCACTTAAATATTAAGTTAGCTCATCCTTTGGTGACCTATCTTCAGCATAGATGTTGCCTTCTCCAACAAGGATTTCTAAACTTGGCTATTTGATACTTAATTCCTATGACTCCTCATTATTAAATGTACTTGACTCTCCTACTTTAGGGCCCTTGCCTTCTTCCATGTTCTGGTTCTTATTTTCATTAGGGCAAGATATGGAGGTATTAACCTATTCCATGACTTTTGAGTAGTCCTCTCTAGAAAATTTTTTTCCTATTAGCTTTTTGTTGCTTTCCTTGCTCATTGGTAGACGACTTCTACTCTTACAACATCTTCAAACATAGTGTCACCTTCTCTATCTCCTTTCCCGTGTCAATATTGATGCATAACCTAACATATCCCACTCCACTACTATGTGTTGTGTTGGCATCCATGCCTATCACTTTTTTTATAAAGTTGGCTGATATGCCAAGCTCATTAGTTGACCAATATTCTAGGGTGACTCTATGTAGAGTAATATAAATGGGTAAATTAGAGAACTTGACCTTTCCTAGGCATATTCTATGAAACCAAAACTGCAAGAAGGCCTGCCCTAGTATTTCTTTAGCTTGATTAGCCTTTTCAAAATTTTAAAGTATCAGGTTTTCGTCTGTGAGTAGAACTTCTCTTAATCTATTATTTTTTCCACTGTTTCAAGGCCAAGCTTTTAAGGATGGAAAGGGGAGCCTTTTGTCTAAAAAAATGCCAGCAAAAGTTGATTTCCATCACCTGGCACCAGGGTTTGAGGTTTTATTTCATGGTGAGGGTAATAGGTGAAAAGTCTTCTATTCTTTGCACACTTTCAAATATTCAAAGACTAAACAAAGGAAAACACAAGGGTTGAAAATTTTGGCAAAAAAGAGTTTGCATAAGAGAGAGAGTTTATGGGAAAGCGAGAGGTGGCTAAATAGTAAAAGGACCGAAGGCACTTAAGTTGTGCTAGAAGGTAAGAGAAAAGGAAAGGGGTATGGTTGGAGAAATAGTAAGAGGAAGAAGAAGAATAGTTTTATTATTAATAAAATTTACAAACTATACTTTTACAAATTATAATTACAAAATTAAACAGCAACATCAACTGTAACCTCATCTATCAAATAGAGAAAGTTATAACTTTTTTAATAGAATAAAGAATTGGATTTGCAATGCCAACATATAGGATATTTCATATTTTCATCCCCTCTCGTAGACTAGCACAACTCACATTAACAAAAGAGTAAAATACAATTTAAAGTGATAGTACTATATTGTATACTTCATTCGGTCGTACGAATCAACACAAACTCACGTTAAGAAGAGAGTATAATACAATAAAGACTATAACTAAGCAATTTGGTATTAAATTACTGACATCTCGATAAAATTTATGGATACAAATAATTGGACATGGCTACTCTAAAATAAAATCTCAAACTATTTATTTCCATTGAATCCAAAACCAAAAAACAAACATATAATGATTTCTTGCATAATGAGAAATCTTATTATTTGATAAACAAATGATCAATTACACGATCAATATTTAATATTTTTTAGTAATATTGTCATGCTAACATGTAACTTCGTTATCAAGAAAATAGTTAAAATGACATATGACAAG
Organism: Erythroxylum shatona; assembly: GCA_027568895.1. Taxonomy (NCBI): domain Eukaryota; kingdom Viridiplantae; phylum Streptophyta; class Magnoliopsida; order Malpighiales; family Erythroxylaceae; genus Erythroxylum; species Erythroxylum shatona. Next base: position 3,196,814 of record JAOSBK010000206.1, on the reverse strand, counting down.
GCAAACCTTACACGTAAGAATTAAGAGCATGCATGCATTGTTAGACATAGTGTGAGACTTATTACGTCTCCCGGATCTACATGAAAGGATAAAAAACGAAGGTAATGTAGAATACCTAGATTTCAGTTCTATATCTGATTTCAATGTCAATTCTGAGCTCCAACCGTCTCCGAATCTCCCGAGACCTTTAGTGGAAAGTGCTCCCTGACTCACAGGCTAGGTTTTTCTACAGGTTCCTCAAAACACGAGCTTCCTTAACGGGTTAGGAATTCTTTATGCTCGTGAATGGTATGATCAACTGCAGGAGACCTTAACCTTTATATAGCTTCCATATCGGACTTTCTCATCATAAGGTCGATATGAACCCGGTTCACACTAATTAGGACTCATTTGCTCCCCGGACTTCGATCCATTAATCTAGATCATTTATTGGGTCACTTTATTATCTTTATCTGGATTAAATTGCGCAACTTAACCGATAAGTCATTTAAAAACCAAAAATGCAATTAATGTTGCCCAACACTTTAAGACATAGACAAAATTGTCCCTAAGGACAAAAATGTCTAACAATCTCCCCTTTGGACAAGCATTAATTGCAGTTGACTCTAATTTAAAAATAGTTTAAAAACTCGGTTAAGCCACGCTATTGTATTAGTCGATTAAGTTTTAAAACCAAAAATTTAACCCAAAGATAATAAAAGTTCATCATTCTGTCCCTCAAGGCTCTCGATATCGAAAAATATCAAATACATGTGCCATGTGTGACACAAATCCAATACAATCACGAATACCTAATACCTCACTAACATGAATGGAAAAATGGAGCGTGGCAAATTACGATGATACCTTTATGATCTAAATTGTATCATCTTCGTTTGTGGGTCTCGATTTCTCCAACTTTATTAAACTGCATTAGAGAAATCATGTTTTCTCCTACTGAATGTTAAACAACATTAGAAAAAACTTTTATGTTCTCCAACTGAATGCTAAACTGTATTAGAGAACCTTTATGGGATTAAAAACTTATATCCTCCTATGTCATGTCAAACTTTATAGATATCTGTGCTAAACTGTATGCGTCTAAATGACATAGGCACAAGGTCAATCTGTATATATGCCCAATGACCTTCAAATGCTTAAGATCGACACAAAACTTAAGACTTTCATACGTATTATGACAATGTATGATGACACGTAATACTGAGGATAAACGATGATCATATTTATCAATGAACCATCATACTATCATAATACTTTAAAATGTACAAATGTACATGGAGCAAACATAATGATCCCCTAACTAGCAGTGTCTAAGGACATTAAAACACCCATACTATATACTTGTGTTACAAACACAAGTGGGTGAAGTCCTTTAGTTAAAGGATCGACTCTATTCCTCAGTCCTTAAATGCTCCAAACCTTAATGTCACCTTTTCGTGTCAACATCTTTATGACCAAATAATTGATCTTTAACTACTATGACCCTGTGATATTCTTCGTTTTTGTTAAACAACAATGTAAGAAAAATACCATAGTGAAACCAAATGGGTCTAGCCATTAAATGGATCATAGACCACTCAAAAATTAAATTTCTGAGTTAAACGGTCTGCGAAGCAGCCCTTTAGCATGCACTTTGCATGCTTGGTCGAGGAAGTTACACGTGTATTTATGACACACTTCTACGATATGTACCATCTGTAAAGTTGAATTGTAATCTTAAGTGGACTTTCGATCATCCGAGCACATAGCTAACTTTAAATATGAATTCCCTACGAGGTTTGGTCTGTTGACTTTTCTATATGTCAACATATAATCCTTGATTCCTTCAAGTATCTCAACGCCTAGAATATGAAACATTCCTCATAATTCTCTCTTTACTTAATTCTTTAGGTATTGTACCAAAGATTATCTCTCACTGTGAGAGACAGGTGTTACTTTAGGTTTACTATCGACCGTATTAAACCTTTGTAACACATACTCAATGTATGCATTCTTTGAGAAGTCTGATGATTGTTAAGATATGTCCTGGTAAATCCGAATACGTAGGACAAAAAATGCTATACCAAGGTTCTTTATGTCAAGGTTCTTGACCAAAAGTTACTTATCCTCATACAACTTGGTCAAGTGACTTGATGTGAGCAATTTACCATCCTCATGTAGTACTAGGAAGATAACTTTGCTCCCCTCAACTTCATAGTACAGGCATCTTTTTCCTTTATTTTTCAAGAAGCCGGAAGAGGCCATAACCTCATCAAATGCAAGGTATCACTTTCAGGAGGTTTATTGTAAACCATATATTAATCTGCATAACTCGCAAACCATGTCAGTACTGTCTCGATCGTGGGACCCTACAGATTGTACCATATAGACCACTTCATAAAGGTTTTTATTCAGGAAGATGGTTTTGACAGCTGTCTAATGTAACTCTATATCATCATAAGCTATAATTGCTTTTATTACTCAAAATGTATCCTACGAGGATACGAGAGAAAAGGTAACACAAAATCAACCTTTTTCCATGAGTGAACCCTTATGCAATTGAGCCAGCCTTTAAACTGTTGAACTTTATCCTGAAATCTTTTAGGTCTCAAACTTTATTTACAACTGACGAGCTTGCAGTTCCTGATGCAAATCAATTAGCTCCCAAACCTTTCTATACTTCATGGCTTGCATCTTGTCATTCATCGCATCCCACCACACATCTGCATTGGGTTTAAAAATAGCTTTTGTAAAAGTAACTGGATCTGTAATATGTCTAATAGCATAGTCCAGTACACCTGACAGACTATGTAATTAGATAGGATAGTAGGTCATCTCAATCTGATTTACTTAATCTTATTAGATCTTATACCCCCAGGAACCCCTCTCTGTGTACCGGTATGGGTTCTTGTTCCTATACAGGTATGGTACAAAGATTTAGATCTGCTAGATCTAACTGTATGGGTAGCGGGTACGAGATAACTATAGTTTCCGCCCTGCTATCATCCGAAGTGTCAAGGGGCCCACCATCATCATAGACATGGTATTCTAGAAACTTGGCTGTTTGTGATTCCACTATTCTGGTCCCTCCTTCTCTATAGTAAAATATGTAGCCCTAAAGTGGTTGAGATATTTTACTACATAGCAATGAAGGGAACGAGTATACAATATCTCTTTATAAGGATTATCCTACCTTGGGCAACCCATCACATAAATGTGCACAAGGCTGAGTTTTTCAACTTCTAGATATGTAGATTAGTCCTGCTCTGCATTGACTTATTTAAGTCCTTTAGGGTGTAATTATGCCTTTTAGCAACACATCATTTTGCTCAGAACTACTCGGCATAGTGAACTAAGTCACTATTCTAAATGACTCCATATATCTGGCAAACGGACCTTTTAAAGTCCCGAAACACTATGTTTTCCATGATATTCTCCTCCATGGTCAAATATAACTATCTTGATGAATTTTCCCAACTGGTTCTCAACCTTTAGTCTTTAAGCAAGAACACATGACTTTGATGTGAAAAATAATCAAGAAATATCAAAATACTTTTAGAATTGCACAATGCAATCGTATAAGGTCTATCGAAATCTTTATGTATCAAACTCAACAAGTTAGAAGTATGAGTTGACCCCATTGTCCTTATTAGTCAACTTACCCCTGTGACGATCAGTACATGTTCTAGATCATCTTAATCTAGAATTGAGAAATGGTTTCCCTGATCAATCTCTCAGTCCTAGTTCTGGAAATGTAACTTAAACTTTTATGCCATACCATATATGACTTCTCATTCATCAGGTCATTCATGACTTGTTTAGCATGATTCGAAGAAGTATACATCTAATTCGGGATAAGACACATTCTATATAAACCATATGATAAGAAAGTTGCACCTTTATGTTTTGCATTAAACTACAACTGTATAACAGAAGTATTAAATGAAAAACGTCAACCTTCAGTGTCCTTAATTGATCAAAAGATCACATATAAAATGTGTCGTGTAAACCCTAATGAACCTTATTATAAAGTTCAGTACATACACCCCCTATAGATATCACTTCCACCTCTTTATTGCTGTGAACTATCAGTTCCTCCTTCCCTTTATTTGGCTTTATCCTGGATATGAACTACTGCATTATGAAAGCATCCTGATCAGATGTTCCACTAAATAGTCACTGATACTTAATGCGACAATCACAAATTGATTCATAATTGATAAACCAAAGAGTAACTTGATGGTCACAGTCTTCCCTTTAAACCTCATACTACTTTTTCCTTTATATCCAAGGGACCTTCAGTAGAACTGGTTTGTCTAGCGTTAACATGTGGAGAAGATTTGAGCTTTCTACCTTTGAACTTAATGGACTTCATCTTTGTCTTCCCTTAAATTGCTTCGAGGATTATAGGAGTAATAACTTGAGTTTCTTCACCTCAGCAACACAATGGGATATCAAAGCATTGAAGTCTCAATATTTTCACCTACTGTGAAAATAAATTATTCTCTATGTATACTCCATTACTCCCCTTTTCCTCTATATACTTTATGGAGAATAATACTTTCATCAAGGAACTTATCTCAACATCAGATGAGAATGTGTACCTCTGGGAGAGATTATCAAGAAACTCTTTCGCTATGTCTGTGTCCGGAAGTCCACTTTGCAAATGGTTAGGGATGGATTCTTAATGGTCGTCAGATATAATCTGTTAGACCGATCCTAGGCTTCATAGGTTGCTTTATGAGTTGTCAAGTTTATAGATGTAATTGGAGATGGCTTACCCGTCCATATGACCATTTCAACTACAACTATCTCTGTAACATCCCGTTACCGATGTGATGGGCATATGGGTAATTCAGATGAAGTAGGATTGAGTGCATTCATGATTGAAATTGCACATGCATTTTGCCTCTTTAATTATCGATAAATGATTATTGTTGCACAAGCATATGTAGGTACATACATGTATGACATATTCCCAGCATGATTGTGTAAATTGGAAATTCGGTAATTTCTGTATGTT
>JAOSBK010000206.1:3146205-3191712 GCA_027568895.1 Erythroxylum shatona | reverse complement strand
TAAAAGAATACCTCATAATATATTATTAATAAGTCATAATGTTAATACAAAAGTCACATATGTCCATTGGCCTAGGGTACACTACTAACAATAACCTCATCAAATGTAAGGTATCACTTTCAGGAGGTTTATTCTAAACCATATGTTGATCTGCATAACTTGCAAAACATGTCAGTACTGTTTGGATCCTGGGACCCTACAGATTGTACCATATAGACCACTTTATAAAGGTCTTTATTCAGGAAGGTGGTTTTGATAGCCATCTGATGTAAGTCTCTATCATCATAAGATACAATTGCTTTTATCACTCAAAATGTATCCTACGAGGATACGAGAGAAAAGGTAACACAAAGTCAACCTTTTTCCTTGAGTGAACCCTTTCGGCAATTGAGCGAGCCCATAAACCGTTGAACTTTATCCTGAAATCCTTTAAGTCTCAAAACTTTATTTACAACTGACAAGTTTGCAATTCCTGATGCAAATCAACTAGCTCCCAAGCCCTACTATGCTTCATGGCTTGCATTTCGTCATTCGTCGCATCCCACCACACATTCGCATTGGGACTAGAAACAGCTTCTGTAAAAGTAACTGGATCTGTAATATGTCTAATAACATAGTCCAGTACACCTGACAAACTATGTAATTAGATGGGATAGCAGGTCGTCTCAATCTAGTGGATTTATTTAACCGTATCAGATATTGTACCCCCAGGAGCCTTTGTGTGTACAGGTATGGGATCCTGTTCCTGTACAGGTACGGTACAAAGATCTAGATCTACCGGATCTAACTGTATGAGTAGCTGGTACGTGATAACTGTAGTATCCACCCTACTATCGTCCGAAGGGTCAAGGGGCCCACTATCATCATAGACATGGTATTCCCGAAACTTAGCTGTTCGTAATTTCACTATTCTGGTTCCTTTCTTCTCTACAGTAAAATCTGTAGCCTTAAAGTGGTTGAGATATTTTACTAAATAGCAATGAAGGGAACAAGCATGCAATCTTTCTTTATAAGAATTATCCTACCTCAGTAGGGCAACCCTTTACACGAATATGCACAAGGTTGAGTTATTCAACTTTTTTAGATAGGTAGATTAGTCATACTCTGCATTGACTTATTTACGTCCTTTAAGGTGCAATTATGTCTTTCGACAACACACCATTTGCTCAGAACTACTTGGCATAGTGAACTAAGTCACTATTCAAACTGACTCCATATATCTGGCAAACGGACCTTTAAAAGTCCCGAAACACTATGTTTGTCATGATATTCTCCTTCACGATCAAATCTGACTATCTTGATGAATTTTTCCAACTGGTTCTTAGCCTTCAGTCTTTAAGCAAGAACACATGACTTTGATGGGAATAATCATCATGAAATGTCAGAATACTTTCAGAATTGCACAATGCAATTGCATGAGGTTTACCAAAATCTTTATGTATCAGACTCAACAAGTTGGAAGCATGAGTTGACCTTAGTGTCCTTATTAGACAACTTACCCCTGCAACGATCAGTACATGTTCCCAGATCATCTTAATATAGAATTGAGAAATGCTTTCCTTGACCGAGTTGGAGTAGGCTGATCTTTCGGTGATGTTCATTGTTTTACATAATTTTATCATTAATTTTGTGGACTAGAATAATAAACATAATTTTGTACAAACCTCAATTAATTATATTTCAAGATAATTGGACTTGGTAATTATCTCTTAAATGTGTCATTGGGCCTGTATTCATGGGCTTGCTATGATGGATAGACTTGACTTATGTATTACAATGCACAGGAGGCCCTACTGCTAACCAACTTTAAATACAGTCGTCCCATTAAAAACTGGATGTGTTTTTTTACTAATTAGGGTTTAGAATGACAGTAGTCAATCGTCTACATCTTTGTCACTTTGCTTCACAGAAAACAGCAATGGATTTAATTGTTCCTCAATTTTCAGGTATTTGTCCATACAATTATTGAATATAGCATGATGCGATCCTAGGTTTAATCAATTGTATTGATTAATTATGAAATTAATCTTTGATTTTGTGTTTATTTTTCTTCAATTGATATCAGAGCCAGATTAACCTTAATTGTGATTGCTAATTTTAGATAATTTTTTAGATATTAATTTTATGGAATTTGGGGATTTTCGGTTTTGTTAATTGTTTTTTGTGAAATCAATTTTGTTGTTTAGTTTGTTTCAGTTTGGTGTCAAAGCGTGTGGTAGGTTTGTTAAATTTGTTGTTGTCTTTTGAAAACCTCAAGAACTCGAAAAAACGAACCATAAAATTGTTCCTTTTCAATTTTTTCGAATTTTTTCAGTAGCCTTTTTCGGAAAATATTGATCTTTATCTTACACTTCCTTTTAGATACCATAGTATTCATTACATAACCTTGAAATTTTAATTGGAAAAATATAAGAATTAGAATAGCTGCTACATTGAATGACACGTATCGGGGCAAATATAATAACTTGCTTATAAGTTTCTTATATATTGAAACATTAACACTTAGCTCATCATCATTCATGGTTAACTTAGTTATGGACATTGATTTACATTTTAAGAATATCATCTCTTTAAGTAACTCAAGGGTGTATTTTTGGTGAAATAAAGTTATGCTAATTGTTATTTTATTTACTTCTAGGCCAAGGAAGTAATGTAAAAATCCTAAATCCTTAATCTTAAAAAAATATACAAGTAAGATTTGAATTCAGTGATATAACCTTCATTATTTCTACTAATAAAAATATCATATACATAAGATAACACTATTAAGAATACTAATATGCCAAACTTAGTAAATAAGGAATGGTTAGCTTTAGCCTATACAAATCCTTTAGAGAGAAAGACACGATAATTTAGAGAATAACTTCCTCCTTGCTTGTTTGAGGCTATATAAGACTTGAGTAGTTTGCACCTTGGACATGTTTTTCCTTCTTTTGGGCCTAAAGATATTTGCATATATATCTCTTCCTCTAATTTCCTATGTAAAAGCATTATTTATATCTAATTAATGTAAACTCCAATCAAAAATTATCGAGTTAACTAAAAGTACTATAATTGTACTTATTATAGCTACTTGTGAGAATATGTGTGTGTGTGTGTGTGTGTGTGTGTGTGTGTGTAGTCTATTCCAAATTGTTTAGTAAAGCCTTTTTGTAACTAGTTTAGCTTTGTACCTCTCTTCTAGATCATCAACCTTAAACTCGATTCTAAGTATCCATTTATAGCCAATTGATGTCTTGCTAAATTGTAAGTTAATAATTCCTCAATTTTTATTATCTAATAAAGTCTTTAACTCCTACTTAATAACTCCCAATAAGAATGATTGTTTGCTTCTCTATAAATAGGATGATCAATTATATAACTAATGGCCATGGACAATGTTAATTGCTCATCTAAAAGTGTAGAATAATCAAGAACATATTCCAATATATGAGGCCAATTTAAATAAAAATAGCTAGATTGGCTAATGATGGTTTAGTAGCAATGATGAGCTAATAAAGATAATCTTAAAGATAAGTAGACACTCTTATAGTCCTTTCTAAGCCCCCTCGTATAAGAATGTGAGTAAAGGGTATCTCAGCTCATCCCATTTATGTACCTGGTTTAATTTAGGTATTTGTTTACAGTTTGAACTTCCCATTTGAACTTCCTGCCTTTTTTATGTAAATGGCTGGCACCAACTAAAACTTCTTTATGGTATGAACTTTGGTTTATCAATGAATTAATATAAGATGGGTTTGACTTATATTATAGTTTTAAATAATGTCTTAATTATGTCAATCCGTTATTTCATTGATGCTCTCTGAAATGATTAGGTTGTCTTTAGTTTTCATTTGCAAATTTTTACACCCATCTTTTTTAATATAATAATAATTTCCTTCTAAATATATTTGATAATTTGTATATGTTATAATAATTTATTAAAATAAGTGTTCATATTTTTATGAATACTTATTATATTTGGCAATATTACATATTTAATATTGGTTAGATATCAAACTTCTAACATTAATTCTCTTCTAACATATATAATTACAAACAAAAAAAAACAGATCTTCAGTTTAACAATAAATTTGATCTTAACCCATAACTCCTGATGGAGCCCCTGTGAGGCTTAACAATGAAAAATATCACAAGCCTAGGACTTACAAGAAGAACTCGTTCTCTTGATTCATAAGTCTTTTCTTAGATGCTTTGTAATCTTTGGCTAACATGAATGATACTAACTATGGAGTCACTGTTTTAAATTAACAGTTTTATAGAAATGAGTAATGTTAATAAATCTTGGATATATAGACAATTAACACCTGATGGTTTTATTAATCCTGGATGTCCATGTAAAAAATGCAAACACATTCGTTACCTTCCTATTGATGAAGTGTATGGGAATTTGCTAAGAAAACAATTTGTCCCCAATTATTTTGAGTGGACATGATATGGAGAGCCGTTGATTTGTAGCACCTCAAAGGATACTCAAGTACAATCCTCTGTGAACTTAAATGAGTTTGAAGGGGGGATTGAAATTAGAACAAATTATGTGGATGGAAATGAAAATTCTTACATACAAACGGTTTATGATGCACCCGATTATACCTTTGAGAAAAATATGGAAAACCTTGAAAAAGAACCAAACCCATATGCAAAACAGTTTTTTTGACTTACTACAGTCAGCTGATCAAGAATTATGGCCAAATTGTTAGACAATGACCCAATTATCTTCAATTGCTCGAATATTGAACATAAAGTCTGAATGGCATATTTCGGACCGTAGTTTTGATAAAATTCTTGAATGAAATAATAAATCATTACCTCTTAATCATATAATGGTTGATAGTTTTTACAATATAAATAAATTTATTAGAGGTCTTGGTTTATCTATTGAAAAGATTGATTGTTATAAATTGGTATGTATGTTGTATTGGGAAGATAATGTGGAGTTAGAACCATTTGAGAGGTAATTCAACAAAAATGATTGAAATAACCATATTAACATGTTTTAACTACTAAATTGTAATAACCATAATCTCTAATATAAGTATTTGCATCATTAGAAGAAAAATGTCAAAAATAAGGCTATAGTTGAAGATTCGATATGTAATGCTTATTTAGTAGAGAAAGCTAGTACATTTTGTTCACATAATTTTGAGTCACATGTTTATACAAGAGAAAGAAAAGTTCCTCGTAATGACAATAGGGGAGGAATGAGTGATGTTGATAGTAACTTGTAAATTTTCACATATCTCGGACGAATATATGGACGTTCAATAAGAAGAATTTTAACAGAGGAAGAACTTGAGGCTGCCTATAGATACATTTTATTAAACTGTCAAGAGGTTCAACCTTACGTGCAGTAAGTTGAAAATGATTATTTAAGTTTTGAAAGTTTGTGTTATTCATAACGTCATTTACATAATAATGGTTTTAGATTGTACGAGGAATTGTTCCGCGAGCTAATGCTGGATAAAACATAAGATGATATAAATAAAGAAATTGGAAGACACTTTCCTCGATGGTTCGAGAGATATGTAAGTTTTCACTTATAAATATTCAAATGATTGAATTATAAGATTTAAATGTTCAAATGACATTATACTCTTTGATATGATAATCTCTTTTATGTAGGCCTTAGAAAATCTAATAGAGAACAAGTCCATTTATGATCTTGCAAAGAGACCTCTGCAAACTGTTAAATCATATCTGATATATTTCGTTAACGGATACAAATATCATACAGAATATCATGGTCATAGCATGGTAACAATAAATAGTGGAGTTTGCATACAGAGAGAATTGATGGATTATTATAGTAAAATTATTGAGATACTTGAAATTAAGTACTCTGCATTATTAATAAAGCGAAGTGTGATATTTAAGTGTGACTGGTTTGACCTAACTCCAAATGTTTGAACAAAAGTGCATAGTCGATACAATTTAGTTGAAATCAACAATCGAAGAAGATTGAGACAATTTGAACCTTTCATGTTGGCAATGCAAGCAAAATAGGTGTGTTATGTCCCTTTTCTCAACTTATGATGAGATAAGTCAGATTAGTTGGCCATTTACAAAGTTAAACATAGAGGAATTTTTAAATCACATGAAAAAGGAGAACAGAGAATTGAAAGTGAGGCGTTGCAGGAAGATATTGATGAAATAAAAGCATCTGTCACATATGACGATAATGAACCTTTAAACGATCCATCTAACGAATATGTTGAAATTTCATCTAGAGAGGATAACGAGGACCAGAGATCTGAAGAGGAGCCGGAGTTTGATTCTTATTCTTCAAAAAAAGAATATAATTGTAATTTACAATTAAGTTATAACAGCGATTAATTTGTGTTTATAATTGAATATTTTTTTCAACAAATCAAGTATTTCCTTTTCAGTATATTGTGTACAATATTTAATTCAAATTTTTAATCAAAGAATATCGACTGGTTCCGGATGGTAGTAATTCATTTTATTGGGAGGAATGTGGCAAAATTGTCTCTATCGAAGGAATAAACAATGCAGGAAAAATCTCCACTTCATATACTAATAATCGTTTGCCTTCTATGGCCGATCTTCTGCTTCGAGGTGTTTAATATTATCTTAACAGCGTCATTTTCCTTATTATGTACATCTCATTTCCTTGTATGAAGCTATTATATATATTCATATTTGATGGTATATACTATATGTTGTTTTAAACTTTCTTGAATCTCGAAGATGACAAGTATGCCCATAGAGGCGAGAGTGATGCCACAACTGTCTATAAAAGATTACAGAAATCAATTGTTTTGAAAAATTCATCAATTCCACAGACCTCGGCTAGAAATTCACGTATGCATATCGCAATAATTTTGGTTTGTTTAGCGATTTTGTAATTTGACAATATCTAAGTTCTATACTGATTGCATTTTAGGTAAACTGTTTCATACTGGCAGTTTATCTAGAGAGTTTGTCTTCCATACTAAATTTAGTGACTCATTCACTGTATCCTTTACAAGTTTAGCTATAGTGGAAACGCTATTGCAAGAAGGTGCTAAAAACCCTACATTTGAGGGAAGAAGTATCACTGTTTCAATTGGTGCGTTCGAACATGTCAGGACTCTTCTCAAGAATCCAGACATCGGGGACTCATTTACCTTTACCGACTCTTATGTCACTTAGAATCGAAGAAAATAATTATATCATTGTCATTTATCGATGCAATACACTGGACTCAGCTTTAAAGTTCATTTATTGTTGTCTCTGCAAGAATTTGTTAAATAACCTCCCCACTACTAAGGGGTCAAGCTGTGTCGTATTGAGTGTGGTTTATTATTATTCTTGTTCTATAACTGTAACAATTGTTAATCTTCTAATTCAAAGTTTCAAAATGGAGATGATATTTAACAAATCGTCTTATTTCTTTTTTACATATATTGTGTAAATTATTGATTTCAAATTCTTATATTTCTAGAAAATTCAATAAACAATGAATTCCGAGTAGAAAATATGCGACCAAAGAGACAACGTGATGTAATGCAGCCCAAGTTCAAACGCATGTTCAGAGGTACTTACTGTAAATGAATCATCAAAGTCTACAGCTGTAACTGAATCACCTCCTCTCCCTCCAGGGCCTACAGTTGCAGATGACGCATTACTTATTGTTCCTCATGCTACACCATCTACCACGCCTACATCATCTACTACCCCTATATCGAATCAAAGAGATGGCTGCCAGCCTTGAGTTGAGGGACCTAATGGAAAAACGTACATAACAATTGTCAATAATCTATAAGTAAAATTACATGAAACACTATATGTTTATAATTAAGTTGTAGATTTAAAATTTTTCAAATGGTATAAAATTATTTGTTCTTATATTAGGTTGATTCCGTCTGGATCGTGTTATAAAAATATGACATCTAAATTTAAGGAGAGGATTGATCCTGAAGGTATGTATGAAAGAAGATCTCTCATACCATAAATGTATTTTACTTTCAGGAGTTTGAGGTACAATAAAAAAATATTTTCTTTTTTAATTGATTTGTATACATTTGTTCGATAAATACTTAACATTATAAGTATTTATCGAATTTTTTCCTTTTATTTCAGAAAGATTTTTCTAGGATTCTAATTTCGACACAGTCATACATAATATTTGGGAAAGATGAGCACGTACACATTGTCGTGACTTTATTGGTGTGACACACAAGATTGGTGTATGACCGCCTTATATTTTTGAACAAATATGAAGTTGTTGGCAGGAGTGTTGGACATCACCTAAGACAATGTCCATCTCTGAGCATAACTCAACCAACAAACGTGGAGGACCAAGGGAAGAGAATCTTCCTGCATATACGGGAGGATCAATTACTCACCACTAGTATGCAGAGAGACTTGTAAGTATCTAAACTTTATACTTATATTTTAACTGTTTTAATTTGTTGTATTTCAATTTAAATTGATGTGTGAATGCTGAAATAAAAATATTTGTATTATGGATAATGATAATGGTAATAATGTCTGGTGCCGTATATGGTTGTGTTTAGTTATTTTCTTTGTTCAACAAGGGGTAAATATAATAAAAACAAAGAAAACTCTTGCCAAAATTTTTATTAACTCTAGATCACTTATAACATTTTATTCTTATGCAGGAAAAGTCTTTGGGCATGACGCCTACACGTACAGTACAACAGCATCTAGTAGACGGTCACAAACCAATGAAGTCAATCAGCTTCAAACCACAGTGGAGACATTGATGGACAACATAGCTCAGCTAAGACATGATGTGGATGAGTTGAAGGTGACCGGTAGCACCTCAAAGCACCTGCGATCACCAAGACAATAAGATTGTTGTAGTCATTTGCTTTAAATTATAAATACTTATTATATACATTGTAATATTTTATTATCAATTATGATAATTTTAACTTTATATCATCAATTAACTTTCTGTTTAAATAAATTAAATATATAAATAAATCAAAATATTATGCACAGATAATTCATAACTATTAAAATTATGCATTAATCATAAAATCATGAAATAAAATTTAATGTTGGGATTTTAAAAAATAATAATTTTCTTTACCGAGGGAAAATAAAATTCCGTCAGTAAAATGCACAATATTTAATAATGGAACACCATAAACTGTTGGTAAAATATATGGTATTTACCGAAGTTTACTCCTCATTTTGTCAGTAATTAAGGATTTTCTGAACTGCGGTTTACTGACGGTCAATCATAATCGTCGGAATAATGTACCATTGAAAAATATTCCGACGGAATTTTTAGGTCCGTAGGTAAATTTATCGACATATTTGCTCTGAACTGTCGGTAAATTTACCGATGATCGTATCCATCCGTCAGTTTATTTACCAAAATTGACCTACGACTGTTTTCACGACATCGCTAATTTATATTACTAACGGAATACAAACATTTTCTGTCTGTAATTTTCGTCGCTAAACGACGCTTTTCTTATAGTGATGATAGGGTTCTAATTTCTTTATGATTTATGATGGCAATTAATCTTTATAACTTCAAGTACTGGTCGTCTATTTAGGATACAACAGTCACTATCGATTGTATAATTGATACAATACCAGTAGTTCACGAACTCTTCTCACTCTTAAATTAACTACAATCTCACGGAAAGCTGGCTTTTAGTGGGCGTACTTGAAAAGCGACTTGGCCTACCAATCTTGCCTAATGTTGTACCAATTATAGCTGTTGTTTCGCTTCTATATTAAAGTTGATAGGATTGTTGTGGGAATGACATAGGGTTCAGGGAGGAAAATGGTGGCCGGTAGCATTGTTGGTGGAACGAAAGAGGCAAGAGAAGTTCCATGTTTTGGCTTGATTCTTACCCATTTATATGTTGCCATTTCCACTTATATAAGTATGTTTATGTTGATAATGAGTTCGACTAGGCCTGGACTACTTAAAAATTAAGCAAAACAAAAAACAAATTGGTTTGGGCCGGGACCCTCACCGGTCAGGTATTGTCTCCTTTGATCGCCAGGTCTTTTAGTGAACCCTATCCCCTCTTGGGGGCATGCGGGAGTCGAACCTATGACCTCAAGATTTTGTTGGGTGCAAGAACCACGCCTCTCGCCAGAGGCGTAGGTCTTGCACCCAACAAAAACCCTGAGGTCACAGGTTCGACTCCCGCATGGCCCCAAGAGGGAATAGGGTTCACTAAAGGACCTGGCGATCAAAAGGGGACAATACCTGACCGGTGAGGGTCCCGGCCCAAACCACAAATATATGGTTTAAGTTTAACCAAGCTAAAATATTTAAGTCTAATAAATATAATTTAATTTGTTAATTTTACATCATACGAAATTTATTAAATTCAATCAATTTGGTGATTTAAAATTTTTATAATAATTAAGTTCAATTAAACTGAATTCCTATGTTAACTTCAACCTATTTTGAGCTAATTTATAATCTCTATAGAGTTGTTTGAAGTTTGAGAGAATTTAAAAAAAAGTAATCACAAAGTTGCTTAACATGAGAGCATCTACCGTTGGAATGTCAAATGTGAGTAGGAATTTCACATTAGCATGAGATGAAACTAGTAAATGACATATAAGTGGAAAGGACCCATAAACCTAATGCTTTGAAATTTTTGGTTGAAGTATGGTGTCAAAACCTACAAGTATGTTTCATCACTAGGCTCATAATATAGATCTCGTCATGTGGGCTTCCTAATTCTATCATCTACATGGGAATTAATTAACTTAGTGGTCTTATATAAAACATATTTAAATAAATAAAGACCTTTAAGTTATATCTTAGTCTATAGTGACTACAAATTTCTAATTAACATATTATATATAATCCATGATGGATTGAATGTGGTGTGGAGGAAACCGGTGTGGGATTGGTGAAATGAAGAAAGGGGATCGAGTGGTTAGAAGAGATGGAGAGGCCCGTGAGGGTGTGAGAAAATACTGTAACGTATGGTTTCATGCATGCAAGGGACAGAAGCCAGAGGGATATTGAACTTCTTATATATAAATGAACTTGTTTTTTGGGTTAACTTATTTGGTTGGGTACTCTCTCACGGGAATCAGCCCACCACCTCTCTTGTGTGTCTTTCTCTGTATATATTATATACACTTAATGTGCCTGTGCATATAAGGTAATATATGCCTTCTGTAGAGATTACCCATCTAGACGACCTGGCCGGTTCGCCTAGAAATGGCAAGTTAGTGCACGAGTTTCCATGTTTCTTCTACATGTGTGCAATGTAATTAGTATACTTCTTTTAATGCCCAATGACTATACTCCCAAAAAGCACAATAATTGATTAACAGTTAAATTTAAGATCGTGACTCCGTCTAATTTATTAATAACAAATTTTAGCAATTGAGTGTACTTACATCAATTAATGCATGATTTATAAGTGAATTTCTAAAAATTATTATGGAATCAACCTAATTAATCAATAATAAACAAAAATTATAAAAAAATGCATCCTCATTATTTAAGAAAATATAGTTTTAAAAAATGAAAGTTATTAATTAAGAAAAATAGGAATTTAGTACTAATTTAGAATTTTTATCAAATTAAGGTTACTTTACTAGGAAATTTAGGGATTTTAATAAAAACAACTTAACCTAAATAATTAATGCTATAGAATAATTATTTTAATTCCATAACATATATAATTTGAATTATATCATGTGACAGTCACGTGATAGATGAATCTTTCAACATATTTAAATTTTTTATTAACTTGGACTTTATTTTAAAAATATTATAATTGAAATTAAATACTCTGAAATTTTAGAGAGAAAGTTGTTTTTTAAAATAAAAATTTCAACAATTTTTTGTTTAATAAATTAATAAACTAAATATAGTTAATAGCGAGTTACAGCCTCTCACGAGTTGGTTGGTGGTGGATGAGAAGTAGAGTGATCTTACCTATCATATTTTTCATATTATTATCTTACTTAAAATAGTGAATTTCGAAATAAATTAAGATTTTGTAATAGAGCTCATAAGTACAACAATAAATTCGTAATAATTTATATATATATATATAGGAATGGTGATATGCAACAATCGGAATAGTAGATTAGCATAGTCACCGCTCAAGGATTAACACACAATATCGAAAAATGGTGACCAACTTTGCTACATATTAGGTATAAGTAGAACTTTTCAACATATCATGTATATTTATTCTACTATTTTTTTAATTACTTTGTTGCTAAACTTACATCATATAATGAAGAGGTTTTTTTAACATTTTTACTCTTTTAACCTGCATCACAATTATTAAATCACATCTATATATGAGTCTATTAAAAATAACCTCTCTATTATGTAATGATAAGACTGCGTACTATCAAATCCTCCAGATCCTATTTTAATGCGGGACTTTGAAGTATGATAATGATATATATATATATATATATAGAGAGAGAGAGAGAGAGAGAGAGAGAGAGAGAGAGATATCCAAGTACGTATAGTAGCACAAAGCCTTCAAGTAGACATTTCCACTGCATCTGTGGTCATAATAACTTCAAAATTAATATGGTGGCTAGAAAAATAAAGTCTTATAAATATTTGGAACAAAAGTACACTAAATATTTAAGATTTTCCATTAAAAAATGCAAAGAAAATCAAAATACAAGTACCAATTGCCTGTGCCTCCATATCTTTCTTTGGGTGAGAAAGGAAAGTAGTAAATTGGACCTCTGAGTTCTCAGTCTCAGAATTCTCGCAGACGTTACATATATATGTCTCTTAGTCCTTGCTTGAAGACAACTGAGGAAGAGAAGTGACCCCTACCGTTTAAAAAACCCACTGAGAGAGAGTGCAGTAGAAGTACTGTACTGGTGGAGAAGGGTATCTTTGCAGGATTAAGGGTCTCTCTTTTAAGTTTGTACGTTCTTTTGCATCTGCATCGATCTCCGAAACTTTAGCTCTGAGTCATAATACAATGACCCAAGGGCTGGTCTGTAATTAACTCTGCCTTCTACCAGGTACTCCATGGAATTCTCTTGCTCTACCGAGTTGGTCATTAGTACATCATTATTGTCCAAAATTAAAGTTTGTGTTTGTACATGTTATAATAATGGCGTGCAGCGCATTATTACAGCTAAGCTTCTAAGCTTCAACAACTTTCCTCCTTGTTCTTGATTTACTAATGTTGTGTATGTGTGTAATCTTAAAATCTGGTGCTAAATACTCTCTAATAATCCGAGGTGGGCCACGATTAATACATGGGAGAGTTCAAATACTGTATTTTATGAGAGCAGATAATGAAAAACACATGAATATATCTACACTTGTGTTCTTCTTTTAAAATAAAATTGAAGAAACATTAAAATACACTATTTGAAACAACAAATGATTTTAATTAGAGATATAAAAAATTATGTTGAAAATGTCCGTCTGGATTTTCAGTCTCAATAGTCCGGTCATTGCGTTTATTTCAAGTGACAACTGGATGTTCAGTCTTAGTTACACTTGAGAGGGAGTATTAGAGAATCTCATATTGACTAAACATGAAATTGTTAAAAGGTTTATAAATAGTAAGGGTCAATTATTCAAATGACTAGTTCTAGTCATTTTGACAATAATTGACTTAAGCTCAATTATTATTAGTAGACTCTACACTCTGCTCATATAAAAAATTATAATAAGGACAAGACCTTTCTAATAAAGGGTTGCCCAAGTGCACAAAACTCCCTTTTAATGATCCAAAGAGGGCCACTAATTGTACAAAACTTTTCTTTTATATTTTACAAAGAGATCGTTTTCGTTTTTTAAACTCGGTATCCTTCCGGTCATAAACAAGTAATCTTACCAATTTTTCTAAGAATACCTTCCGAGGTCAACAACTTTCTAATGTGATATCAAAATAATTTTAGTTATACTATATTAAAGTGTATGCATAAATTGATGTAACCTCATTTTTATTATTTAAAAATAATCCTAGCAGTGTAGCTATATTATCCACTTGTGTTCTTATTTTTTTATATATTAATGTTATTGAATATTTCTTAACATATATACATTTATATATCTATAAACACGTAGGCTCATCTTTGGGAAAGCAATAAAATGCTACACATTAAATAAATTTTCAGTATAAATGTAATAGTTATTAAATTATTACATTTACTACCACTTGAGCTACTTCCAAGAGACATCTGCTTCTTCTTTTTGTCTAAAATTATAAAAATATAGAAATTTTAACAGGGTCTGGAACACCATTATCATTGCTTCTGTTCTCTGTTGTGAGAGATGTGGATTTATTATTAGATAAGGGAAGCAACTTTACAACGAAAAGAAAGAATAAAGGAAGGAAATAAAACGTGTGAGTTATTATTATAGATACGGGGAAGGGAGAGGTAACAGCGACGTAACATGGGAAGGAATAGACAAAGTTGGAATGAATGGCAGACCTCCACTGCAGCTTCTGCCTCCCTCTTCCTACTACTCATTCATTATCAGAGAAATGAAACCTCCATCATCTATCTTCTGCTAGATCGCCTGCTGATCCTGTCTTATTTCACTTTCTGCTTCTCTGATTTTTCACTTCTTCTAATCTTGTACACCTTCAAATCACATCCATCATTTTTGACTTATCTGTTCGCATAAAACTTCTTTTGGATTTTAAGCGGAATAGTCAGAATGGAGTTTCTTAGGATACATGCATTGATGTATATGGCAGTATATCCTTTTTTCTTCAGTTTAAAAATATGTAAACAATTATTTATATTTACTCACTTGTAAGATTTTGGATATAGTGAATAAAGAAGCATATATTGTATGGTTTATAAAAATGTATGATTTTTTTGTAAATTGAAAATATTTAAAAATGAATTAAACATATCTTTTTTATTAAAAGATTGGTTATCAATCAATTTTAATTTGAAATATTGATTAAAATAAGGAAAAATTAATTCATGATCTATGTATCATTCCAAAATCTTTACAAAAAATAAAAATAGGTTCACTGGTTTAATAATTTGTTATTATTTGACGGTAAATAATTATGCAATTTTGAATGAATTGTAATCCTTTATTCTAACTCCTAATAAAATTTTTTTAGCTTAGTTATATTGGATCTTAGAGTAAAAGATATAGAGATTATCTCATAGGGATGACACAGGGTTGGCCCATGATCAGTCCCACCAATTTCTTTAAATAATTTTTTAATTAAAAATACAAAATAATTTTTTTTAATTAGGTCTGAAATTAGGTTACTCAGGCCCAAGTTAGTTCAAGATCTAGCTCTTTTAAGCAAAACGATATCCTTTGATTTAGAATAATTGAGTCTAGAGCTAGCCTAAGCCTATGTCTAACCTGTGGAACAACTCATTAAAGACACTTAAATCTAAACACACGAATCACTCATTTCCATCCTTATTCTTTTGTGGTTTAATTAATTTTAAAAAAATTATTTTAATAAAATTTTTACCTTTTATAAAACTATCTTTAAATGTTGGTTAAAAATAATAATTAAGCACATGTGCATGACTAGCTTACCAGGACTAATTAAATGTTGTTAATACAATGACTTAATCATGTTCTTAAATTCGACTTGAATAAATTAAAATTAATAGTAAAATAATTATAATAAATAATTAATTTATATTAAATTTAATTAATTTATGTTTAAATAAAAAAATTGAATTGAATCGTTATGTTATAAACATTTGATTGGTCTGTTTATGTTACATATCTTTTGTTGTTACATTTTTAAAGAAGTTTTTTAGAAAATTAATAATTAATAATTAGAAGCTATTTTTAATTCGTTAAACCACATAGAAGGCATGTGTTTTTACCCTGAAACATACTGTCAAAGTTAAGCTACGGTTCACAATCACACCTTCCATGCAATTATTGGGATTGGGAAAATTAACTCCTCATCATTGTTTTTTAAGTGTCATCTTTTACTCATTTCATATTTAACTAATGATGCCCAAAATTCAACACAACTATTGTCCATCTCGTAAAGTTTCTTTTTCCCTTCTCTTAGTTTAGGTATGAAAAGAGATGAAACAAGAAATAATTGTTTGACCACTTTTTGATGATTCCTATTTGTCTTTTCTTTTTCAATCTCAAGAAAATTGAATTGTTACATCATTTAAAAAAACTTGATTGTATCTATTTAATTCAATTTAATTATATTAAGTAACCGTTTTAGCGGACAATTTAATTAGTTTTACAATAAGCTGTAGTGCAAGACCAGCTTAATTAGTTTTATATATTCATTAACACACCCTTTCAAGTGAAGGTTCTTTGGTCTTGAAACTTGCATAGATTCACTCTACCTTGTGCTGAATAATAGATAAGTGGTAAGATTTAGGCTCTGATATCATGTTAAATGATCATTTCACCACGATAACTTAAGCTGTTGTATGAGACTAATATAATTGATTTTATGTATTTACTATCAAATTACATCTAAATTTTTATTAGTATAAACATAAGTACATAACTGTTATTTTAGTTAAATTATAATTAATATTACTTGTGTATATCATAAAGTGACCCTCCCTTCTCTTGAGAAGTCCCTCGATCGAGACATGCTAATATCCAATCCTTTCTACAAGTAATAACTATGAAGAACATTTTATAACCAATGGTCTCAATGTGTATCTTTGGACATCTCTATACAACCATAGCCCAGTTTCAAACCCTCCACTTATGTTCTCTCCTAACAAGTCTATCTATATATGCCGACCAAATTTTTCTAGTGAGATCTTGCCCATTGTCTCCGTGTCTGTCTGTCTCTCTCTCTCTCTCTCTATCTATCTTGATGAATGTCACAAGACCGCCCCATCAAAACCATCTTCCACAACTCTCAACCTCATGCATGAAACCATTCAATTGATTGTATATCAGTAATCCCTCAACCTCAAGAATTCAGCTGCACCATCCAAGATGTCCCACAACAATCCTCAGCCAAAACAACCCGCCTCCAAAGATGTCGACAACCAGACCTCCGGCAACAGGAAAACCACGGGTTCACGCCCCCAAGAACAAGCCTTGAAGTGTCCAAGATGTGACTCTCCTAACACCAAGTTCTGTTACTACAACAATTATAGTCTTACACAGCCAAGACATTTCTGCAAGACCTGTAGAAGATACTGGACTAAAGGTGGAGCCTTGCGCAACGTTCCGATCGGTGGCGGCTGCCGGAAGAGTAAGAAGATTAAGTCCTCTTCCCGGCTCCCCGGTGACTCGAAAGACTCCAGTGGGTCATCGGATATCGGTGGGTTCAATTTCTTTAGGGGTTTATCGCCAGCCGTGGACTTTAACCTTGGTGGGTTATCATTTCCTAGGCTAAACTCTCCCCCGAGTGGCATGTTCAACCAGTTTTTACCATTTGGGGATATTTCAGCTACTTCTCCGGGAGCCACTAGTGTGACTAGTCCTTCTTGTTTCAGTCTTGATCATCATCCATCTGCCAGCTCCGGCGGTTCTATGATGGGGTTTAGTTTCCCACTCCCTAATGTTACTAGTGGATTTACTGGTGCAGTTCAAGACATGAACGGTGGTGGGGGTTCCATGAATGTTCACTCTAGCCTCGCCTCGTCTATCGAGTCCTTGAGTTCATTAAACCAAGATTTGCACTGGAAGTTACAGCAACAAAGATTGGCTATGCTTTTCGGTGAAGAGAGCAGCCAGAAAGAGAACAGTATTACAATTTCTTCAGTTGATGTAGGAAACCAGACACAGAAGCTACAACCCATATTGTTTCAAAACCTCGAAATTTCAAAACCAGAAACGTTCGGTGGTGTCGGTAATTCAAGAAAACATGCCCCTAGTGGCCGTGATACAGCAGCAACGGAGTGGTTCTTTGGTAATTCTTATGGTGAAGTGACTGCAACCCCAACTCACAGTAACAGCAACGGCAACGATCAAAACGCAAGCAACTGGAATGGGGTTCAAACGTGGGGTGATTTGCAATACAACGGTTTACCCTAGAAAACGACCACAAGCATCAAAGAGGTAGAAAAAGGGAAAAATGAGGATATATATTATCAACCGCAAAACAAATTAGGTATATGTTTGCTCTTAATTATGTGACGAACTTGTAAAAGTTGGGGAAAGGAGACAGTTCTTTTCTCTTTTTTTATTTTCAATTATCTTCTTTTGTAACTCAAGTAAAATGCTTAACAATTAACAGATCTTACCTTTGGTATAATTGCTGGTTCAGACATGTATAATTATTATTTATCTATCTGCTCTCATGTTTTCATTCGTCTCTTCCGGCAATCCTGACCTAATTTCTGATAAAAAATGGTGGTGGCCATCTGGGTTTTTCTTCTTCAAGTTCATAATTTTTTCCACGTAACTTATCGTTGGTCTCTATCTTATCAATCTCTTTGGGATCAGTGATGAAACTGTTATCAAGTGAAAACATATGGTGATATCTTTGATTTGTTTTATGTTGAGTCACTGTCCGGAACTCTCACTGTCTGTCTCAGTAATGTGTCGCTCTTTCTTCTATCAGAGAAACTGAGCTTCAGGCTCCTCAGCTACTGAACATACAATGTCAATCTATGATAGACCACAGTGACAGTCGTAGCTTAATTCACAAGGGTCCTGTAACTGTTAAGCTTTAGCCCCACATAATAGCTCTGCAATGTTAAAGAGCTATAGGCTTAAGTAGTAGCTACAGCCTGCTTGTCCTTTTATCTATGTATCTGTCTTTACCCTTTCTCTCTTATTTTCTTCTCTACATCATCAAAGCTAACTGTTCCTGCCTAAGGCTCTTTGTAATAATTAGTTCCATGGTGTGATTTGGTGGTGTCTGAAAAAGTGGTGGTTTGAAAGTGTAATGAATGATAGTATACCACTGTCAAACATTTGAACAAATGAATAATAGAGAATTTGAAAAAGAAGAGATTGGCATGCATCTGAAAAGGGCTTTCTTTTTAGGGTTTAGTTGTATTCTGAATCAAAAACATTGTCTTTCTTCAGCTTTTAATTAAGGATGACCAAATCATTCTCGACATGTTATCTTGTGTTTAAATGGTAAATTAAGAGTGACATAAACATAATCATGAGAAAATAGAATTGTAATTACGATTGTGAATCATAATTTAAAACCCTAAGTTAAACCATGAACCCAAATGTGATATTATAACTTTTTATTTGATTTATGAGTATTGAAGTAGTGGAGAGATCGATCTAACATGGGGATTGAACAAAAGAGTAGAGTTAAGCACCCCTATGATAGTCACTGTTTCATTTTATTAGGTATATAAATTCTCACATCAAATCTCAATATTAGAGTTAAGACATCATGAATATATCCATGCGAGACTTATTTCATCCATTACAGTTTGGTTTCTTTATTTTTGAAATATAGTTGTGTATATCCATTCCCATACTACAAAAGGAAAATCAATTAACTACATATGTCTGGTTGTTCAGTAACTTTTAAAATTAGAAATAATCTCTAATAGCTAGATAAAAAGTTCCGTATTAGTGAAACTGTCTAAATTTCACATATCAGTAAGATTTTTATTAAATTATTGTTATTGAAAATAATGCCTTAACAACAACAAACTATCCTTATTTTTACTGGGTTTTTAATAGTTTTTAAATCAGAGAAAAACCTGATGCATTTTGATATTTACCATTTTCTTTTATTGACATTATGTTCGGTGTTTTATATATGATCTTAAGTACATAAGTTAAGAGTTTAAGTTGCAATTTTCAGGTATTAAAGGAAAAAAAAAAAGGATTGTTAGCTACATGCCTTTGCCAAAGAACTAATTCCCTCACATTTTTCTTATACAAACATGGATATATAGCTTTCTTTTGGGGCTGTCTATGTTCTCCGTAATATCCCATGTAGGACAGGTTTGTCCTGAAGAGCTAGGGACACTGATCATCTTGGAAACCAGGAGCTTTCCCAATGAAGTTATTTTATACTTGCTAAAAAGGCTAGGAAATCATTTTTTATTCCTTCAAACATATACATTTGACTATGATAATCGTCTTTTAATCTTATATATTTATGTGTGTGTACATGTGTGTGTGTGTGTGTGTGGACAAAACCACTGGTAAGGAAGTGATGGAGAAGATGAAGGTTGTTGCGTGATTAACGTGAGGGGGACTTTTTGCCACTTACGATATAGAAAGCTTTTGTTTCGGCTGGTTTTGTGTGGCTGTTCTTAACTGTCATTTCTTTCACCAACTTATAATCTACGAGAAGCTCATGACACACCCCCAATGTTCAGATTCTGTACGCTACCAAAAATGAAGTCGGATTCATACCAATTTGAAAAGAAATAATAATTTTTATAAGGGGTATATATAGTTTTTTAATTACAATTTCATATTAATTAATATCACTTGCTTTCATTTAAAAGGTTTTTAAATGTAAGAACGAACCATGCAATTAACTACACAAATAGATGGAATGATTCCAATTGTAAGTATGTTAAAGGAGACAACATTGTCATCATCACATATGTATATAACGTATGTGTCTGTCTGAAATCAGGGGCTTAAGGTTTTGTAGTGTAGTGAAAGTGGATTGAATAACCCTAAAACGAGTAAACGAGGAAATTGCTTTCACTTTCCAATTCCATCACCCTTTTCGGCCTCCTCTAGTTTTCTTGGGATCCAAACATCAAAAAGAAAACAAAAACCAAAACCAAAACCAATCCCCACACCTTCCACCAAACCCCACCCACAGACCTCATCATTTCGGTTTTTAGCCTCTAGTGCAACCAGTTCCTCATTTCTTCTGATTTGAAACTGATCAATTTCATCAGTTATGTGCAATTAGGCCAGGTGTTAATAGAGATTTTTTTTTTCTTCTAGGCTTACTACGATGTGCTCCGAATTTAACTAGTTCAATCAATTTAACCGGTTTCGAACCAAAATTAAGCATTTTTTTCAATTTTTTAGTTGTCTCGGCACGAATTTTAAATATATTAAATAAAACATGATTTTGAATAAAACATTAATTTAATCAAGTTTAAATTTGGACGTTATTGACGTTGTGATTTTTAAAATTAAAAATAATCAAATTGAATCCGAGTCTTAATTAAACTAAATCCGTTTATATCCTAAAATTTTCAGTTGGTAATTAATAAATATTAATATTAATTTATAAATTATATGTTTTAAACCAAGAAAAGGGGAAACAGTGACTAATTTGTCTATTAGCAACGCCTTGTTTCTGACTATCGTATTAAAAGCAGGCTTTAACCGAAGGAAGCCTGGCCCACAGTCCAACTCCAGATATGACTTTTTATTAAACGATGGACATAAACAGAGATCCACAGTATAAGGTCAATTTTTCCTTGTTTTTTTGCATTAATTTTTATTTTATTTTATAGTCAAAATTTTAAACATTTTAAATATATAATTTTAAAAATGAAGTTGCAAATTTACCTTTTAAAACTTACAGAAAAAAGATAAAATCTTAATATTTTGATAGTTATATGTTACAAAATTAAATAATAACGTCAAAGTTGTTTCAGATAATAATAAAATTTATAAGAAGTTTATTAATAAATTTTATATAACTAAGAGTTATTATAAATTATCTAATTATTAAGTGATTATTCAAATTTTTTACAAATTAGTTTATATATTTTAACTCATTTTTATCATTTCAAACATTTATTCTATTAAAAATAAGATTATTTATAAGTTAAATAGAAGAGGTACGATTGGAAATTTTTTCTATTTTTATCCATTATATAATCTTTTTTTGGAATAAATATTTTGTATTGTTATATTGTGGTTTAAAAATATTTAAAACTGATTAAAAATAGAAGTGATTCTCTGAAGTAAGAAGGAACAGAATCATACTGAGTCGAAGAGTAAGCAATAGTTAGCAATCACATGTACAAACAACTTCTTGCTGATAACGATCGAGGTTTTAAGTTTTGTATGCAACAGACAGAACTCGTCTGATTGTTTTTTATTTTTTCTTTTTTCCAAAGAAACTGGTCATTGTGCTAGAAGAAGCTTAAAGCTCTATGCTTTCCACCACTTTCGATCAGAATTCATATTCTTTTTTGGTAGAAAGTCGCCAAGATAACAGTTATCTCATCTTTTAAGCATCAAGATTGATGATTGGCTGGATTCAGTGACATGTTTCACACATGCAAACAATAGCAGAAACATTTCTAAGTTGAAATCAAATCTTTATCCTGTAAACATCTGAAGTCATTCCTATTAAGTTGATTTCGTTTCGTTTAGCATAGAGAAACAATTGATACAAGTAGTTAGTAGTAGGTGAACGATTAACAAATAAAGAGTGGTATACTCTTTGTGATTCATTGAACTGTTTTCTATCAATACTTACTACCTAGACCATATCTTTTTCTTAGCATCTCTCTCCTTGATGGCTTGTCCCTGATCTCTGATAAGCCGCTTGTGAGTCGTCAATGGGACCTGAACACCTATGGTTGTTGGTTTTGTTGTCCTCAAAGTCCTTGCAACCTTTGGAGGATCAGATTTCCTACCCATGTAAGCTGTAGGTATGGCGATATTGTTCTCTGTTTCTGCACTTCTTGAATGTCTTTTCTTTCCAATGGCTCCAAGTGTATCACTTGTTCTTGGCAATGTGGACCCCTGACTCCGAGGTCGAGTCATTGAGTTCGCATTCCTGAGGATATGAGCCTCAACGTCAACCATTATTTCATCATCTTTCACACGAGCTTTTCCTTCAATAGGAGTAGCTTTTGTGACTTCAGCAATATCAGAACTCTGTAAACACTGAAACTGTTTCTGTTGCTCTGCTAGTTTAGCTTCCAGCTCCTTAATCTGCCACAACAGGAATCAATTGTACACTCTCGTAATTTAGGAAATTGTAAAACTTCGAATATACGAGTCAAAAATATAAATATAAACCTTCTGACGGAGTGACAATGTTTCCGAGTTCTGTTCTTGCTCTTTGAGCTTTTTCTCAAGATCTTTAACCTGGAAGAGAAGAGTAAGTAAGTATCTGAAGAACATTATTATGTCATCTTCTTGAACTTCTCTCTTTCAAAAGCAATTCCCATGCTTAAGCATACAGAACCTTGTGTTGGAGAACAAGAGACTGAGACTCTGACTCTTGCATTTGCTCTACCAGTTTGTTTTCAAGCTCTTTGACCTGGTTGAAGTGATAACATTGGATGTTTTAGATATATCCTCAACATAACAAATGGAAACTACAGAAACTTTATGAGCAAAAGTGATTGAGATAAAGACCTTCTGTTGAAACAACGCAGATTCTGATTGCTGTCGTTCTCTAAGCTTGGTC
This sequence comes from Erythroxylum shatona, assembly GCA_027568895.1. NCBI lineage: Eukaryota > Viridiplantae > Streptophyta > Magnoliopsida > Malpighiales > Erythroxylaceae > Erythroxylum > Erythroxylum shatona. The sequence continues at coordinate 3,168,481 of JAOSBK010000206.1, read as the reverse complement.
TCTAGTTCCTTGATCTTTTCCAGAGATTCAATTATTGTTAAGTAGTAACATATAAGCATCATAATTTACATTGTTTGATTAATAAAAAAGCTACCTTTTGCTGGAGGCCATAGCATGTCTCTTCCCTTCCCTTCAATCTATCTGAAAGTTGTGAGACTTGCTTTTCTGACTGACCATGCAAGTTGGTCTTCATTTCTAGCTGGCCTTCCAGTTCTTTGATCTTCTCTTGCTGGATCTTGTAGACGTTATCTTTTCCTTTGGCCTTGTTCTCTACGTTCTGTAACGATTCTTCTAGCTTCCTTAGCGATTCATCTTTGGATCTCGATTCTTGGCGTACTTTTTCCAGCTTTTGTGCATCAAAAAAATTGTTACGATTCCAACCTTAGTTCATTAATAATGATAGATGCACCAATGAGGAATCACTAATCATACCATGACTTTCAACTTCTGAAGCTCAGCTGTATCGACCTGCCTTCTTGCAGGACCTAATTCCACCCCTCTAACACGAGTTGCGAAGTTCAATGAACTCACTGTCTCACTCAAGTCCCGCTCTGAAGGGCTAATTTGCACAAACATTAGAGTTTTGGAGTCACCTCCTGCAAAGCTCAGAATTAAAAGTTAGCCAATCCAAAAAACTCTCCACTGTATGCAACTGGGCAGATGTACTCATAACATGTCTTTACTTACCTAATGAATCTTGAAGTAAATGTGTCAACTTAGAATTCCTGAAATCAAACAATACATCTTGTTATCATATGTATATAAAATGGATCTTCCTTTTAGTATCAGTGAAGAAGCCAAAAAATTAGCATTAACCTGTACGGGATGTGATTATTTTTTGTTGCCAAGGCATATATAACATCTCCAAGAGCAGAAAGAGATCTGTTGATATTTTGAGCCTCCTTCAGTCGTTCCCCTTGCACATCTGTTTTTGCCAGCCTCTCACTCCCTGCCAAATCTACAAGCCAGAGTTTGCTTTTGGTACACTCGCCATTCATCAAATTCTTTGCTCTTACCATTACACAGAGCATGCTGGTTCAAATGGGAAAAGTAAACAATCAAAAACAAAACTAGGACAGGAGGAACATACATGGTGAAACCAATGGGGAATCAACTAGTTCAGCTTAATAATACCAATGTGATCTGCTGCTGTGTTCATTGACATTATTGGATCCTACAGCTCTAGCATTACTTCCAGCTTGCAGCACATTCCAGACTTCATTGATGTTATTTACTTTAGCTTCTACGATTCCAGGAACATGACGAAACCCTTCAGAAGATTGTTTGATCTCCAACCTACAAATACACAAGGAAGATAATGAACTCGTGTCTCTTTGTGTGTTAAGTTCTGCAATCACGTTTCAGTTTGTTGATTTCATCCAACAGCTAAAGTTAAATTCTGGAAAATTACTAAGTTCGGTTTAACAATACACAAGGAGGTACAGAAGCTTACTTCTTTGAGGCTGGTGATGTAGCCAGTAAGTCTCTAATTTGTTCATTGTAGACTTCAAGCACACTAACATGTATGTCATATGTAAAAGTTTCACTCCTTTCCCTGGCAATTTGAAATAATAGCTCAAGAGTCCTATAATTGACTCCCCTGTTTTCCTCAGTACCTTCCATTGTAAATGTCTTCCCTGTTCCTGTTTGACCGTATGCAAATATACAAACATTGTATCCATCCAGTACTGAGACCACCATTGGCGAGGCATCCGCAGACACATCAACTATCAGGGGAAAGATCACAGTTTTGGTTTAGCCAATCTAAACAATAAAAGCACTAAGCAATGATTATGAATGATCAACATTATGCTAGTCTTATGATTACCTTGATTATCTCTTGGTGTATAAACCTGATCAAATTTAAAATTCTTTCTGGTTGAGCCACCTGTTATTATCCCAAGATCTCCATCCTTTGCTCCGTCAAAGTCAACAACTGTTCCAGATCCTGCTGAGATTTCCTCCTTATTTAATGGGCGACACCGGCAGAAGACCCTAATATTGCCTGATATTCCATAAAGATAGACAATGAATGCTTCTTTTATTCAAACTCTTTCCTTAATGCAGTAAATGAACTTCTAAAGCACCTATGGAAGGGGAAGAATACAAACCTTTAGTCTCTTGAATTTGGTTATAAAGCTCTTTTCTCTTCTCATGCTCTGCGCTATACTTGACCTTGAGATCCTCACACTGTGCAACTGCAAAGTTAATGCCATCAGTCCGTACAAAAGCATGGCAGGATGGTGGAGAACAGGCCAACTACAGAAAAATCCAAACATACCAAGTGCTTGGACTCCTTCAATCATTTTATACAGGTCGGGTATCGAATCCGCACAATCGTGTGCCTCACGACAGAGCTGAGCATGCTCTTCTTTCATAATCTGGCCTCAAATACAGTATAAAGTTAAAATTTTCAGGTTGGTAACAGACAATTTAGAAGGAAACATTTGAAGAGAGTTAGTTCAGTGAGAAGGAATAAGAAGTTGCATGCCTTGATTTTTTCTTGTAAACTGTTGACTGCTTCTGCCCAGAATTTTTTATCACGGTCATACTTGCTGGTGATATCCCTCAGACTTTCAGCTTGTTTTCCCACGGTTTGGTCTGTCAGGGAAGGAAGAAAAAGGCCATTTCTAAGTACCAGCAACAAAGATTGTGAAGAAAGTAGAAGTTAGCTAATTTAAACAATTGCAAAAGGCAATTCCTAGGAAACTGATTATGTAATCAATGCACTACTAAGCATGTCTTTTGAGCAGTCTATCTTCTGTAATTCTTTTGGTATCAAATATACAGTTTATGATGCTGTTAGGAAAGAAAATTAATAATATTGGTGCTCTGGAAATTACCCAAAGACCGTGTCTGGAAGGTCTTGTTGTCAAGTTCCATTCTGACCTTCTCTAGCTGATCATTTGCTGCAGTCAGTGACATCCAAGCTTCATGGCATTCGTTTGTCTTGCGTTGGCATTCAGCAGTGAGCTCTTGTATCTTCTTTTCATATTTATCTGTAGCTTTTGTTCGCATTAGTTTTTTCTGCGAGGTACGAAATAGACATATCCCCCATAAGTAAATATCTTCGAGAAATTGAGATCCTTGTGCAAGCTACAACTAACCTGAGCAGAGGAAACTTCTATCTCAGCAGCACAATTGTTGCATTTGAGGTATTCTTGTGGCAGCTGAGGAACTGTATTCATTTACTAATATGGTAAGGTTGATTCTACGTGTTTCAAGATACTTTACCTATGATGAATTTAAATATAAGAAAAATGGCATACCTGACACTTCAGGTGCTTTCCTTATGCAGATCCCACTGACAAGAGGGCTTCCATTGATCCCTTCAAAATTTATCACTATTACTCCGTCCTCTTTCACTCTGACTCTCGAGTCAACTAACTGAAGTGGTCTATTTGCTCCAACAATGGAGAAGATATCAAATTCTGATAATAACTGCGCAGAATAACGAGCCAGTAAGTGACTGCTTACACATATCCAAAACAAAAAGCGTGAGAAGAAAGTGTTTCTAGTTGATTGGCTTGCCTTTTCTCCCTGTATAAATACATCAAAAACTCTCATTCCTTTAGGCCCATTTGTGTTTATTATCTCCGCGAAGTGAAGATCAACAAAATAGTTTCCAGCAGGAACATCATGGAACTGATAACTGAAGTTCCCCAATCTTGCGGACTGATAGATACTTGGGTAATCTCCAGACTCATGAATATCCTCATTGGTTCGGAAAACTGCCCCTCCTATGTAATTCTTGTCATCAACAATTTGCACGCTGGAATCTTCTACCATTGAGGCCTCACCTCCAGCATTGACAAACACCACAAGATCATCTGGTTCAAGCAAACATTAAAATGCAGCAATTCAGCCAACAATAGTTTCTTTCAGAGAGCTTCACTGGACGCGATAGCGTGAACCTATTATCAATCATCAAGAAGAGTTTTCTTTTTTCATTTTCCTTTGAATTAAGCACGATTGCAACTCAGATAGAAGAGGCATCTTTTTCATTTGGTTTATGATAACCAGAATCAAAGACTAGTCAGCATAAGATCAGATGTATGAATTAAAGAATCAAGATCAGCTAATATAAAGTCAATTCGTACGGATTTTCTTTTTACAAAAAAAAAAAAGAAACAACATCCTTTATTTCTATCGTTTTCTCAGCAATCAATCAAAGAACGGACTTTATCCAGATACAGATACGCATTAAAGCTCCAGACTTGCTGACCTGTACAATTCAGTCTCGAAAACCCAGATGGAACTAATCGTGAACTGGAATCACAAAGCATAGAATCAACCAAAGAACCCATATCTTCATCCGCGACAGAGCCTTTGCTTTCTTGGTCCAATTTCTCATCTTTCTCCCATTCAAAAACCCTAGAAGCAGAAGAGATGAGGAATTGCGTTTCCGGGTCTTGGTAAGGACTGTTAAATTGCAAATCTTCCATTAAAAATCGGGAGCGAAATTCAAACGGAAAGCCCTTTGTCTCGCAGCAAGAATGCTCTGAAAGTTTGAAGAAGAAACAGAACAAATTTTCCCTGTACCTTTCCCTCTGTGTGTGTCTGTGTATAGTGTTTTCGGAACGTTCAAATTTGAAATGAAATGTGACCGTTGTAAAGAAGCTCTACCGTTATTATTACCTTTTCACAATAAAGTCAACTTAAATGTAAGCCCATGACGAGCCCATACATTGGGCTGATGGGTTTTTCTTTTGATGTTTTGCTACAAAATTTATTGGGTCATTTTTCTTCTGGGTTAGATATATATTCATATTTTAAAAATTATTGTTTATTTTATAATATTATTTAATTATCAAATAAATTTTTATTATATTTCATCATAAATTAACAAAAAGGTTAAACAATACCGTAAAAAATAATTGTATGATAATTAAATAATGTCATAAAAATATATAAGAACCTCTGTATTATAAATATTGAAATTAAAAATTACAATAATCAACTTTTTCTTTTTATAATAAAGTTCTTTGTAATACATATTTATTTTTTCATATATTTACTAACTCGTAAATTACAAACTTAAATAAGTTGTTAATAAATGATGTATTAAAATAATGTTTATATATAACTAAGACATCATAAAAAACTTTAAATTAATAAATTATAAGTCATATTTTTGTATATAATTCACTTTATTTTTTTATCTCTTTTTAATAAATTATTTTTCTTATCAAATTTTCCGATGGACAAATTAAAATCATCAGTAATTTGTAACGGTTTATTTTTTGTCGTTATTTTTTCGACACCAATTCTTATTTTTCTTGCAGTAAGATGTGTGTTCTCTTAACAATAGTCCTCTTTCATCCAGAGATCAAATTCGTGTGTTTTGTTGATAGACTTCTTGTTTCTTTGTGTTTCTTGTTCGTCATTATTAAAAGAAAGAAGAAGCAAGAACAGGTACTTCCATCACCCCACTCGACTCGAGGACCATGTGCCAACTCCGGCGAATTCTCAAAAGGAATAATCACAAGTTTGAGATGCATACGAATTTAGTTCAGCTCCATCACTTCTGCAAGTTGAGCATTTTCGTGTCATGCCATCTTTCCCCTCAAATCAGTCAAAATGAAGGTAAGTGTTCACCATGCAATATGACATCAGGTTCGTAGTGGAATTCACCCTCTCACCAACTCCTCTTTCCCGACAATGCTGTCACCGGCCAATGCTGCGGCAGATTTATGCAATGAATTGGAAGCGAATCACCGCAAATTGTAGAACTCTATAAACTCCACTCGGGAATCTTATTGGCGTGAGTCTTGGGATATCGACGAGTCATTATCGAAACGGACCTCCTCGAAGTGATTAATATCCTTTCTTCTTCACTACTTGATCTTACTAAGAATTTTTCTTTATTGGCAAATATAAGAGAATTACTTCAACAAGATTGGGAACTACAACTCCAGCACATGCTACGGGAAGGGAACTAGTGTGCGGACTTTCTGGCAATCCTCGTTGTTCATACCAGCCTAGAGATACGTTATCTTCCGGAACCTCCTGTATCCATTATGGCGCTCCTCCTTCGAAATTAATTGGGAACTCAGTATCGAAGAGCTATTGGCTAGCTACTTTTAATTTTTTGTGTCTTATTCCCTTATAACAAAAATAAACTTCCCGTTAAAATAACTTTTTTTTAAGTTTTACATTGAATCCGGATTTAGATTTCATAATCCGATATTTTGTTAATTTTCAATTTTAATTTAATTTTAAAATTTTCAATTTTCAATACTACACCAGCCAATACTGCGGTAGATTTACGCAATGAATTGGAAGCGAATCACCGCAAATTGCAGAACTCTATAGACTCCACTCGGGATTCTTATTGGTGTGAGTCTTGGGATATCGACGAGTCATTATTGAAACGGACCTCCTCGAAGTGATTAATATCCTTTCTTCTTCCTTTCTTTTTCACTACCTGATCTTACTAAGAATTTTTCTTTATTGGCAAATATTAGGGAATTACTCCAACAAGATTAAGAACTACAACTCCAGCACATGCTACGGGAAGGGAACCAGTGTGCGGACTTTCTGGTAGTCTTCGCTGTTCGTACCAGTCTAGAGATACGTTATCTTCCGAAACCTCCAGTATCTATTATGGCGCTCCTCCTTCGGAACAAATAGGGAACTCAGTATCGAAGAGCTGTCGGCTAGCTAGTTTTAATTTTCTGTGTCTTATTCCCTTGTAAAAAAAAAAACTCCTGTTAAAATAATTTTTTTAAAGGTTTACATTGAATCCGGATTTAGATTTCATAATCCGATATTTTGTTAATTTTCAATTTTCAATTTTAATTTAATTTTAAAATGTTTACCTCCAATTTTGAACTGTTTATAAAAAATAAAAAATGCTGTGAAGTTGACTTTCACAGCGTTGTATCGTTCACGCCTTTCATACGTTGAATATTTCCTGAAACACACGTAATTTAGGTTTAGATCCTTTGAGCCATTGCACATGTAACAGAAGAAAAATAATGCAGACAAGCCTTGGTCTCAAGATATATGATGATATGATGATAGAGACGAGAGTTTAGAAAAGATATATGATGATAGAGACGAGAGTTTAAAAAGGTATTAATCGACTTTTGGAAATTCTCAAAAAATACTTAAATAACTCTCCAAAATTTTCATGATTATATATCAATTTGTAATATAATTTTCCAAATAAATAATATCAAAGTTAGTGTACAATGGAAATAAGAGTTTATTTATACAGTAAAATTTTAATTTTTATTATTAAATTATATAAAAATAAGAGCTATTTTAGCGTTAAAAATTAGATTATAAATTAAAAAATATTTAAAAATTCACATAAATTTTTGTAAAAATTTTAAGAATTAGTCCACATATGCTTATTTATAGTACTCGTTGAGCTTTCACTTTATTGGCTAAATCAAGTTTGAGGGGCAACGATAATTGGGATGTGTTTGTTTACATTTTTATTTTATTTTTTTAATTTTCAAATTCAAGAAAAAAATTTTAGTTTCTGATTTTGGATTTGATTTTTTTCAGTTTTTAAAAATTATGAAAACTATAAATAGTAATTTTTGTTTCCTTGCTTCTCTTTTTTTTCAAATATGGTTTACTTATTTAATATATTAATTTTAATATAAAGTATGAATAATTTAATTTAATATTATATTTTATCCATTAAAATTAATTATGAATAATTTAATTTGACTTAATGATTTTATTTAATTTTTGTAATTAAATTAAATAATTATTAATAAATATAATTAAATATAAAATATCTTCAAAATATATATATTTCAATTAAGTTTTGATTTAATAATTAAAATATATTAATTTATAAATAAAAATAATATTCAAATTATTTATTTTAATAAAATAAAATAATTTCGTTAATAATTTGTTAATAAATATTATATAAGAGACTAAAAGTAAATTCATTTAATTAAATAATATATTTTTTAGTTTTATCTAATGTGTAATTATTGTCAGTAATAAAAATATAATTATGTTGATATTAACAGCTAAATAAATTTTTTATTTAAAATAAAAAAATTTAAAACTAAAAAATGCAACTAAAAAATAGGTGTGCAACTAAATGATTCTTGAGTGATTTATTCAGTAATTTTTATTTTTCTTAATGCCAGAATCTTCATCTTCCCTATATCTCAAGACTTTTTGCAAGTCACGGAATATTGTAGTGTTATTTACGGTATAATGACCCATAATAAGCACTCGCCAGATCTCGACTATTCTGGGTATTAAGTAACATCATACGAGTAAGCTATGGATTTAATGTTGACATTGTAATTAATAAATTAGAAAATAGGTTTAGTTTTCTCCATACATTATTATTAGTATAACTCACTTTTTAATTTTATTTGGTGTAGTTAATTGACCGCTAGTAAGAAACATTTTTGTGTTCACATTATGAAATTTTAATTGCCATTTAGTTGTAAGAAATGATTAGTACCTTGGGTTGATTACAAAAAAAAAAGTCTTAAATTTTGATTAATTTTGTAATTATAGTTCAAACGTTAAAAAGTGATAATTAAATGCTCAAATTTTTAATTTTTTTAAATTCTAAACTTATGTTAATGTTTCCATTAATTTTGCTGACATGACTTGTCACGTGTTTCAGAAACCTTAACTATTAATACACGCAAGCCAAAATTAACACAACTAATGAAGATTAATAAACCGACATCATTCAATCATATAATTAAAATGACATCATTTCAAAAGAATGAAATCTCTAAATCAATTTGCACTGTTTAATCCCTTAGATTTTCGTTTAACCGCTCAACCCTTCTTTTTCAGTTTTTAATCTATGCGTTCTCCTGACATTTCAAGTCACTATCGCATCACAGTGCTAAAAACGAAAGGCTGAGGGATTAAATGAAGTGCTTAGGGATTAAACATCGTAGGAATTTTATTTTTATGAAACGACATCATTTTAGTTATATAATTAAATAACATCATTTCATTAATTTTTATTAGTTATATTAATTTTGACTGACGTATATTAACAATTAAAATTTTTAGAACATATGGTAAATCACATCAGCAAAGTCAACGAAAACATTAGGGTTATATTAGAATTGAAAAAATTGAAAATTTGAGCATTTAATTGTCATTTTTTAAATTTCAGAATATAATTACAAAATTAATCAAAGTTTGAAATTTTTTGTAATTAACTCTAGTATCTTTATAAGAAACATATTTTGTTAAATTAAGAATAAGTATTACTAATTTTATATAGCTTTTTACAATACTTCATAAATGGGTTAAAACACTATGTCCATGTGCTTTCATTTCGTCCCGCACAATATTTCATTATTGGACTTTCGTGTACTTTACTGAAAATCTATATTAAACGCAAAACCCTTTAAGTCAAACGAAAAACACATTAAAAATTAAAATTAAACCATACACCACACTCTATATGTCAACTTTGGACCAAAATTTTTTTTAAAAAAAAAGAAACCAAGAAGAATAGGTTAAACATGAGGTTTGTGTACAGCGTTTTCAAATCTGAGCAACAATTATTTACAGATGAAACACAATTTTTCCATGCCGTGTTTGGTAACACTATCTTAAATTATACATATGGTCAAATTTTGGCTCCTGGTCACTGGTTTTGCTATGTAAAATTTGTATATTTTTTAATTAATTAACCTAAAGTCCTTTTGATTCATTAATTATTTAATTCAACCCAAGTCCCCCTTCATTTGCATCAATAATTGTGCCAATGTTCGTAAGATCCTTAAACATTAAATTCCAACTATGAAAATCAAAATTATCGAGGAGTCATTAATAATTTTTAAAAATTTAAAAACATATCAAATCATAAGAGTGAGCAAATTTAACTCTAAAACTAAAACACGAAGCTTTGACCTACAATCTGAACCTCGATTTCTTAAATTAACTTCACTATTTCAACCACTCCTGGTAGCCTATAGGTTGTGCATTACTTACTTCTTACGTAGAAATGTCTTATTCATTCGGCATAAATGTAGGGGTTTGATTCGATCTCATAATTCCTGTGTTGACTCTCTCTTTTTATTATCTTCACTCACTCAATTTCCAACTTGATGACTTTTAACCGATTGTTTACTGTATAATATTTTTGACTAAGTAAAGAGTTTTCAATTGAACAATTTTGACTAAAGAGTCATGCCCTCTGTATTTGACAATCTGGAAATTCAATAACAAAGGAGATATTTATACGTGGAGGAAGAAAAATGAGACATTTTCGCATTATCAAAATTTGACCATCTTCTGAAATCAACATTGGCAACTTCTGTTCCTTGAATAGGCAGATCTTTTTTTCTCTGATCTCTGATGAATAAGAGACCACATCACATGCACGTTCAGAATGGGAGAACAGAAACAAAGGAACTTTCACGTCATTGCATGGAATTTTGAGACGCCGAACGTAGTTTTAGGTAGACACACAAAAGCAAGTTTCTTGTCAAAAACCAAATCATGTTTTTTGGTTAACGTTCTTGCCGTCAGAAATTGTATTCAGTGGCTTATAATAATATCAAATCCTACGCTAGTTTTTTTTTTGATACAAGGGACAAAAAACTCAAAAGCTAACTTAACTAACGCAAAGATCTGCGATACAAAAATTCTTGCTGGTCCCGATACATAGGCATCTGGAGTAAAGATGGAGGCTCCTGAAGAGTCTGAAGGCCCAGGGGGAAAGAGCCGCTAATGACGCCAGACTATTCGCGCACTGGTTCCCTTCGCGATACACATGATGGACCGTCACCTCCCACTCACGGCGTAGACAGGCTTGAATACCTGACACCAAAAAGGAATACTCAATTAGGGGAACAAACGAAGAGGATAGAATATTGATCACCTCTAAAGAATCGACTTCGGCGATTACTTGTCGAAAGCTCAGCATTCAGGCCAGTTGGAGACTCGAGTGGACGCCCCAGAGTTCAGTGGCAGTCGGCGAGGCTCGACCTAGATTGTGAAGGAAACCCCCGCACCTATTCTCGTGGCTGTCCCTGATAAGTCCCCCTGCAGCAGCGAAGCTGGTCTGAGAATGGACCTTCCTGTTCATATTCAGTTTGAAACACCCCTCAGGCAGTTTGAGTCAGCCCGCTCTAGTGCCTAAGGGGAGGCCCTGGTCACTAACAACACAACTTTCTACGATGCGGGCTCGGACTATCCACTTGGCATATTCTATCACCACCCTCGTACCGTCCACTGGCCACGCGAAATCGTCGTCAAAAATGCTTTGGTTTCGCCAATGCCACAGAAACCAGCAAGCAACACCAAAGATAACGGTCCACTGTAGGTGTCTTACTTGAGTTTGAAGCGCAAGATTAGACTGAACCCAATGGCCTATGTCGTGTAGAAAGAACTCCATACCGATAACTAAACTGGGGAAACTGCGCCAAAAGGACTGCACTTGGGGACAGTCTCGAAGAGCGTGCACCGTGGTCTCTTCCAAGCCACAGAAGTGGCAGCCACTGTCCCGGGTTAGATGGCGGACCACACGTTGGTGGTTGGTCAAAAGCTTTTGAGTCACCATGAGCCAGAGGAAAGCCCGAATACGTTGGGGGCCCGGCTATTTCCAGATGAGGGCTTTCATTTAACACATAAACACAACTACAACATATAAGGCTCGTTGTACTCTTTTATGGGTAACAAAATACATTAAAAAATCAAGAGTTCTACTTACATAAGTAATTGGACCAAAATTTGATCCAATTCATATGATTGCTTTAGGAAGTAGTAAGCCCCTTTTTTTTTGGTATCAAATTGTTTGTTTAAAGTTAACTAATTTTTATCATATTTTATTAAATCTTATCTACACATTTACGTAAGATCTATACAAACACCCTAATAAAACCGAGTTGGTCTAACCTTCTTGCCCAATCCCCTTTCTCCGACAGTTTTGGGTAAAGATTAAGCTCGCTTTTATTGTCTCTCTCTGCTTCATGATGATTTTGGCTCTCATTAAATGAAGATGCTTTCTTGTCTCTTCCACTTGCATTTCACTACCTTCCACCTGCATTTCGGTATCATTTAACGAATTGAATGTATCTATCTTCTTCCAGCTCGCTTGGTTTATTTATTGACATTAAGCATATACTTAAATTGTTCAAGCTTTTCTCTAATTCAATGGTACTAGATGCAATGGAGCTTGCTTATCTATGTCTAAGGATCACTATAGCTGGTATCTTGGTTTTACTTCTCCGCTCGTACTGTTTCAAAACGAGAGAAGGAATTGCTAGGACCAAAACAGCACCCGAACCATTTGTGGCATTGCCTGTAATAGGCCACCTTCCACTCTTAGCAGGTTCCAAGCTTCTGCACAGAGCATTGGAAATTTTAGCAGACAAGTACGGTCCAATCTTTACTCTGAAGTTCGGGATGCGTCAAACTCTAGTAGTCAGCAGTTGGGAGATGGCCAAAGAAATCTTCACCATCAATGATATTGCCGTCTCAGCTCGTCCTTACATAGCAGCAGTTAAACACTTGAGCTACGACCTTGCCATGTTCGGTTTCGCAACTTATGGTCCATATTGGCGTGAGACGAGGAAGATAGCCACTATGGAGTTCCTCTCTACAACGAAACTGGAGCAACTGAAGCACGTTAGAATCTGTGAAGTGGGAAAATCGTTAAATAAGTTGTACAAGGTTTGGACAGAGAAGAAGGATGTTTCGGGTCACTTGGCGTTGGAGTTGAAGAGGTGGTCTGCGGATGTGATTCTAAACCTGATTCTGAAGATGATGGTTGGTAAGAACTGTTGTGGTGGTGGCGCTAGTGCTTTGGGGGAGTGTGGAGAGAAGGAGGAATGCAGGTTGAAGAAAGGTATAAGAGACGTTGTGCACTATTGGGGAACGTTTGTGGTGGGTGACACTGTTCCTTTTCTTGGGTGGTTTGATGTGGGAGGCCATGAAAGGACCATGAAGAAGATAGCTAAAGAACTGGACGACACTTTCGGACACTGGTTAGAGGAACACAGGGGAACAACGGTGTTGGACGAGGACAGAGGAGCACAAGACTTCATGGCTGCTATGCTTTCTGCTCTTGACGGTAAAAACATCGGAGGCCATGAGGCTGATGCAATAAACAAGGCGACATGCTTGGTAAGCCAATCTTCATCCCAGGCTTTATATTTTAGCTCGAGACAAGAGATTCAAGTCTCGTATGGAAATTGATTAGTTAAAATCTGCAATCACTTACTTAACAATTATTACAAAGGACTTCCTGATTTGACCGCAGTTGAAACTTTGTGGCACTAGTTTGACGTTACTAATATAAATTACAAAACTATGAGTAGATCCTGTTTCCGTTGTTAAAGTTTTATTCCCCATATTTCGCAATCCAATCAATCTTAATCAGTCGTTTTCCACGTTACCACACGTGACACTGTCCTTATAACTCCTCCACTGACTAGTTAGGAGATAAAAGCATGTTTTGCTTGGCCATAGAGGACGGTCAGGTTTTGGTGCGACGCCGAACTTATATCCTGTTTGTTTAAAAGCTACCAAACTATTATTTTTAGGAATAAAAAAGATTGGTGTTAGAATAAAATAAGTATTATTTTATTTAATTTATTGTTAAAAATTTATATATGTGAAAGCATAAATTTAAAATGGCAAAAGAATAACTAAAAAAAAGATTAAAATATATTTATTATTATTATTATTAATTTTTTACTTATTATTATTCTTACTATTATTAATTTTATCAAATTTTTATTATTAAATTTCTTATTATTATTATTAATTTTATTAATTTTTATTACTATTAAATTCTTTATTTAATTTTGTTAATAATAAAATAAGTATTATTATTATTATTCAATTCTTTATTATTATTAATTTTATTATTATTAATTTTCTACTTATTATTATTCTTGCTATTATTAATTTTATTATTGTTATTAATTATTATTATCATTATTGTTGTTGTTGTTGTTATTATTATTATTAAATTCATTATTATTATTAATTTTCTTCTTCTTATTATTAATTTTCTACTTACTATTATTCTTATTAATATTAATTATAGTTATTATTATTAATTATTATTAATTATTAATTAATAATTATGAAGAAGAAATGCTAAGGATAAAAAAATCTTCAACAAATAATTCTATTTTTGGAATAGCTAAAGACACCTTTTGATGATCTTTAGCTATTTCTAAAAGTAGAAAAATACCTAATCTTAATATTAGGTATTTTAGTATTTTTGTCTAACCAAATAAAAGATTATTTAAATTTTAAGAATATGCCACGAATAAATTCTTATTCATGTAAACCAAAACATGCCCTTAAAGTTTTGATTGAATCTTATTCTCTGAAGAAATTTATGGGCAAATTCTAGCTTATAAAACTTTTTGTTTTGTGACTGGTCATCAATTATATACAAAAACTTGTGACCTTCGTTCATAAAAAGTAATTTTATTAATTGCTCTAAAGCTCGTCTTCTTTTAAAGTTATTGATCAGATTAAACTAATGATTCATCAAATTCAACTCAGTTTAAGCCGACATGTTATCGTGGCTAATCATAATGGAGGACGTCAATTTCAATACACCCATTCTTATCTTAGAAGAAAGAAAGCCATGTTGAAGAAACAAACTCAAATCTTACAACTTTGGTAGCTTCGATCTTCTATAATTGACTACTGCTTTCAAAGCCTTTGTACCTCCGCTGCCTTCAGGCCCAACTTATTATGGTTCTCCTTAACTGTGATGCACCATTTGGTCAAATATTAATCAGCTCTCTTCACGCACATATTTTTGATCCAACGTAGCACAACAAATCCCTTCTGTGCTCTGCAAACCCTCAGATTGGACATCATGGACTTGAGTCCCAAGGAGAGTAAGATTTCATGGATGTTATGCTCTCTGTTCTCGATGGTAAAGCTCTTGCAGGCATTGATCCTGATATAATCACCAAGTCCACATCCTCGGTAGGTTAATTATATAAAAACTCGTAGGTTATGTATAACCAGTACAACAGAAACCCAACTCATCTATACGTTATCTGTGATCAACACATAGAAATTGGGCTTGATGACTCATTCAGTAACAAGACAGGGCAAGGACAAGCTGTGTCTTGTCTCCTCCAATGAAAACTGAAATCTTGTCTCCTCTTGAGTCAGAATTTATAACCGCTAGCTCGATATAACATGGTATGTCTTTTGTACAGAGTTTGATTGCAGGTGGCAGTGACACTTCCTCGGTTGCATTAGTATGGGCTTTCTCAGAATTGTTGAACAACCCACGTGTACTCAAAAAGGCTCAAGAAGAGCTAGACCTTTACGTTGGAAGAGAGCGACGAGTGACAGACTCTGATATTAGGAACCTGGTCTATATGCAAGCCATAGTGAAAGAAACGCTGAGATTACACCCACCTGCACCGCTCTCATCCCCACGCGAGTTCATCGAAGACTGCACCATCGGTGGCTACCATATCTCGAGAGGCACTTGGTTGATGGTGAACGTCTGGAAGATTCACAGAGACCCGAGAGTGTGGGAAGATCCGTTGGAGTTCAAGCCTGAAAGGTTTCTGACAACACATAAGGATGTTGATGTGAGGGGACACAATTACGAGTTGATGCCGTTTGGAAGTGATCGAAGAATGTGTCCTGGAATTTCGTTTGGACTTCAAATGCTTCACCTGGTATTGGCTACTTACTTGCAAGCATTCGAGTACTCGACTCCAGGAAGTGCACTTGTTGATATGTCGGAGAGCACAGGACTGACCAACATGAAAGCTACCCCACTTGATGTTCTTGTCGCACCACGATTGCGTCCCCAGCTCTATGAATGATGAGGAACTTTGTATTGTCCAAGGGAACGAAAATATTAGTAAGGTGTTGATGAGCACACTTCGCTCGTATGAATAAATTGCAAGTTTGAAAAAATATTGATGGATCTCACTATCTAGGTCATATGATATATTATAGTGAGTACCACAAACAAGCTAGCAAAATATATTAACAGTTTTTTAATTTTTATTTAATTTTTAATAAGTATACATAATTTATTTTCTAAACAAATTGGTAGGGCCTAAATGACAAAATGTAGCCTACACATAATAGTGAGATCAATCAATAAATTTTTTAAAAATATAAAAAATCACCTTAATAATAATTTGACACCTAACTCATTTCATTATGTTAAAACATTCATCTATTGCTGGTTTATTTTGAATATTTTGATAATATTAAAATTATACTTAACTCTAAAACATTAGAATTTAATCTTTATTAAAAAATATGAAGTTCAAATTGTACTTTTTTGCTAAAAATTAATAACAAAAACCTTTTTATGTCCAATGATAAACTATATACAAGACGAGAGTTCAATTATTGAAATTAAATCCTAATCCTGCATAAATATAATATAAGATACAAGATCTTAAAATTAAATAATCTTCACATTAAAATCTCCACCATATAAAATATAATTAAAAAGAGGAATTTCCAAGAAAGACACATGAAGGGTGTAAGTTTTTCCAAACGAAAAGGACCTAAAAATGAAAAAACATGTACATCTAAAAACACGAAGATGAGATGAGATAAGATTGTTGAGAAAGAGCAGCTAATGAAGTAATTTATGGTGGAGAATAGGGGTGGGAAAAAGATTGATAAGATAAATAATGGTAGAAAAGGCATCACACCAAAATGATTTAGGAAGAGAGGCGGGGAAAAGGAGAGTAAGACAAATATCAGTAATGTAATAACTTTTGCACTCAGCAAAGCCAAAGCCATTTTGTTGTAATAAATAATGTAATCAAATGAAAAGGAAGTCTAGTACTTTTCCCTTTAAGACAAGTGATACAAATTATTTTTCGCATTGGATTGTAAAGAAAAAAGATGTGACAACTAGAAAGTGTTGTTGAACAGGGCTGAACGAAGCATTGATGACAGAGGTTAGGTGAAGCAGGAGTGACAGTGAACGCAACAGGGTTATGAAGTGCAGAGGAATCTTCATAGGATAAAGATGAAACTGACATAAGATAAAGTTGAAACTTACGATGTGTAGCGTTTTACTAGTCAAATGCTTCACAACATAGCCAAATGAGTTAAACCTAATGAGACATGAATTGTCTTTAACAAATTTGTCAAATGAGAGCAGATTAGTAGTAAGTTAAGGAAAAATAAAACATTAATAAGATGAAGTGGACGGAGTGAAGTATGAATAGCAAAATTATCAATAAAGGAAATAGGAACCTCGTGATCGTTGCTAACAATGGTTTGGTTTGGACCATCGTACGATATTTCAGATTCCGTAAGTTGAGGATTGGAGGTCATATGATCGGTAGCATTAATGTGTCAGGTAGGCATTTGGTGAGAGTGCTTGAAGAGAACTGGGGATTTCTGGAAGGATTTTGAATATTTAGGGTAGTAAAGGCTATATGAAGAGTTCAATAATCGATTGACGGTTTGAGAGGATGGTTTTGAGATTTAAAGTACAAAAAATGATAGTAGGCTACAATATGGCCCTATTTGAAACAAACTTGGCATTGAGATGATGGTTTATTATTATAATTGGAGCAGGGAAAAGGGATCAAGGGAAAACATTAGTCCATTTGAGGAAATTGGTCTAGAACAGGATGTTTTCCCTTTAGGCCATCAGTAAAGCCCATCGACCCATTAGAGGAAAAGGCTAAACCAAGAAAATTAGGGCTATTTCAGGGCTAAGAGGATTAGCCTCTTCGACCTCTATTATTGTCCTGCCCTTTGGTGGAAATTCGGTTGTTGCATGAAATATTTTTCCAATCCAACATAGAGATCATGCGCTATGCGGTGATCAAATGCAAGTTAGGCAGTGGAGGGTGAACGGGAAGTTGTTTGGAGACAAAGGATCATTGTCCAATATAACTATTGTGGGGAGTTATTCCATCAACATAAATAAGCATATTAGTTATGATAAGGATTGCTTAAATTTGATTTTGCATCCCTAGCACTATCAAGAATGGGAAGCTCTTGCATCCCTAGCTCTATGAATAATGAGAAGCTTTGTATCATCCAAAGGAATGGAAGAATTACTAATCTCTAACTGTTGATGAGCACACTTCACTAATAAGAATAAGTAGAAAGTTTTATTACAACTACATATCATACTTGCTAAGATAAGAATTTTGTAATAGGCTGGTTCATATCTTTCAATGCAATTATTAAATAATACTTCCGACATTAACGTCAATAAATTAGTGATCAAATGCGTAATTTCATTGTCAAAATTTTCATTAAAATATAATTTAAACTTTAATGTTTTAAATTAATTGACATGATATTACCACTAACAGGTTAAATTTTTTTAACACATTGTTATTTTTATTTATTTTAGTTGATACAAGTACTTCATTTTTTTAAAAATTTGATGGGGCCTAAATGACATAAAATAGTCTACTAATAACATGAGATCCATTAATAAATTTATAAAATATACTTTACGTAACTAACAAAAGTTTGATCCCATTAAATTTTCTATCTATTGAGGGTCTATTTTTAATGTTTTAAAAATTTTAGAGTTGAATTTAAACACTTTGAAATATAAAAGTTCAATATGTATTATGATAAAAACTTTGAAATGCAAATTGCACTTTTTTTGCTATAAATTAATTACGAGAATACTTTGGTGTCCAATGACATAATGTATATAAGACGAGAGTTCAATTATCAAAATTAAATCCTAATTGTGCATAAATATAATATAAGATACAAGATCTTCAATTAAATAATTTTCATAATAGAATCATCCATAATATAAATTATGCTTATAAAGAGGAGTATCTAAGAAAAACACATTAAGTAGATTTGGGTGTAAGTTTTTCGGAACAAAAAGGAATAAAAAGGAGAAACAAGCACATCTAAAAACAGGAAGATAAGATAAGTCAGGTTTATTGAGAAAGAGCAGCTCATGAGTTGATTTACAGTGAATAATAGGGGTGCTAAAAGATTAATAAGATAAATAACAGTGAAAAGATGCATCATACCAAAATGATTTAGGAAGAGAGACACGAATAAGAAGAGTAAGATTAGTATTAATAATGTGATGAATCCTTTGCTCAACAAGGTCATTTTGTTATGGAGTAACAGGACAAGAGATATGATATGTAATGTCATAAGAAGTAAGAAAGCAAGTAAGGGCACATTTGATGAGTTCAAAAGCTCTATCACATTGAAAGGTTTTAATAGTGGTAAAAAAAAGATTTTCAACTGATGATTTAAAAGTTTGAAAGTGAGAGAAAGCATGAGATTTCAAAGTTAAGAAAAATATCCATGTTTAGTGACTGAAATCATTAACAAAGAATAAAATAATGAAAGCCAAAAATAGAGAGAAAGGGGGAAGGTCCTTAAATATCACAATAAACAAGTTGTAAATGAGTAGTGGAGGCATAAGAAGTCAACTGAAATGGAAGTCTGGTACTTTTTCATTTCAGACAAGAGATACATTTATTTTTTAAATTGGATGGGAAAGCAAAAAGATGGCAAACTAAAAAGTGATGCTGAACAGGGATGACCAAGGCATTGATGCCAAAGGTTGGGTGGAGCAGGAGTGACAGTGAAGTTGACATGATTTCTAAAATGCAAAGAAATCTTTATAGGATAGAGATTATTATGCATGGAACTGACGATGAGTGGTGTCTTGGTGGTAAGATCCTTTACAACATTGGCGAATAGGTTAAACTCATTAAGACGTGAATTGTCTTTGACAAAATTTTCAACCAAAAATAGATTAGTAGTATGTTGAGGAAAAACTAAAACATTAGTAAAATGAAGTGGATGGATTGGAGTATAAAGAGTAAAATTATCAGTAAAAGAAACAGGCAGCATGTGACCATTGCTCTTGAATTGGACCACTATACAGTGTTTCAGATTCTATAAGTTGAGGATTGGGTGTTATATGATTGGTAGTACTAGTGTCAGAAAGAAATTTGATGAGAATGCTCAAAGAAAATTTGGTATCTTTATAAGGATTTTGAATGTTTAGGGTATTAAAGGCTATAAAAAAAGTTTTGTAATTAGCTGAAAGTCCAAAAAGATGGTTTTGAGATTCAGTGTAACATCTCGTTATCCATATTAGGGCTATAATTGTGAATTATAGAAAATTATGCGAAAGTAGAAAACATGTACATCATGCATAATTAACAGTAACATATATATTTATTTTGCACATTTATATGATTGTACATGTATTCATTGACATTTTCGGGTAAATTGGTTAATAAATGAAATTTTTGAATTTTTGTTTGCGTTAAAAATTTATTTGAAGAGTGTTATTATTATTTCAGAATTTTTGGTGAATTTTAGAAATTTTCAAAAAAAATTGGTATATTTGGATATTTTAGAAATTTTTGGTGAATTATTTTTGAGTTGAAAATTTATTTGGAGAGTCATCTTATTATTTCATAATTTTGGTAAATTTTAGAAAATTTGTGATTTTTTAAAAAAAAAGGAAGAAGAAGAAGAGACAAATGGGAGGGTGACACATGGCCCACATGCATGGGTGCCATGTGTCATTCATTGTTAACCCTCATAACACTTTTTCTGTAGCTCTCGGTAGCCTACACCGAAACCACCCACAGCCATTGTTTTGCTTCTTCTTGTCCTTTCTTTCTTCCCCATTCACCGAAACCTATTCTTCACTTTGGAATTTTTGTTGAATCAAGTAAGTTATGTCTTATGCTTTACTAAGTTGTGTAAAATGATTTTGATGATGGGTTAGTGTTAGAGATGAATGCATGAAATGGATTTAGCAGTAGAGTTTCGGTGATGGCAGAAAATATGGACTTCTCATGTTGCTATGTTGATTTGCCGTGTATTGCATGCCTATACAAAAATGAGTTTAGAGCTAAGTTTCTGGTGTTACTATGATGTGGGATATGAGTCACGTGCTGGAGTAGTGAAACTAATCCTATAAAAACAAAACGATGAAAACACAATAGAGGGAGAAAGTGAAGGTGAGATTTTGGATTTTTGATGATTTAGTTTAAACCTTGGATTTTTGCTTTGTTGTGAGTTGATGAGTTGAAGGAAGAGCAGGAAAGTTGGTTTATGTAATGTATGTGGTAGATATGAATGTTTATGAAGTGTAAAAGTGGGAAAAAAAAAAGAGGAGCTTTTGGTGGAGAAGTTGAAGTTGGCGTGCTTGAGAGAGAAAAGTTGATGGTTTATATGTGTGGGTTAAAAACTTGAGTTTTTAATTGAACATCTCTCAATCTTTTGCCCATAACTATTTCATCCAAAATCCAAATAACTTGAAACTTAGACCAATGGATTCCTAAGACATTTTTCTTTCTCCCCATAAAAATCTAGAGCTATCTGAATTAATTTGAAATTGATTGATAGGATGAAAATGTGGAAGTCTGCTGGATGTTATGAATTGGAAAATTTCCATGATCATACTTCCGTTTTCAAATTATAACTTGAGATGTATATTTCTTAATGAGTTAGTTTTTGATTGATATTAAAATATAGACATAATTCTACAATTTTTGTGAAGATGTCGAATTTTAATTCTGTCTCTATGATTTTCAAAATTGGCATGTAAGTGAGTTGTAGCTTAAGCTGAAGCACTGCCAGGGACAGAAATTATGTCCTGTGGTTATTGAATAAACTGTATTGATGTGAGCCGAATTAGGCTGAGTTTTCTTCACCAAAGTTTTAGCTTATTCTCGTATCTTTAAATCGGTATAAAGTTTGAAATTTTTGGATGTCTGAGCTGAAAGATATGAGTTGAACAATTAGATGGTATGATCATATACTAGCCAAAAGTTCAAATGTGCACAGTCTGAGGTATTTTGTGCATAACTCATTGAATACTAAATCAAATTAGATGATCTTGGGGTAGTTAGAAACTTAATACACTGTAGAACAACTTTCCAGAAGAAAGTATTGCCTAATTTTGTCATTTACCCTAACAGATTAGTTATGCAAAGTTAACCCAAAATCTTATGGGTAGAAAAATCTGAAGTGGTCAATTAGGTTATCAAATTGATTTCACCTTATTTTATTTTAGTCCAATCAAATGTTATTAATGAGGGCTTTGATATCTGATTGGTTTGATGATGAAAATTATAATAAGATACCCGGAATTATCATTGAACATGCACTGTGCATACTTTCTATATATTGATGTGCATAAAAGGAATACTTGTATATTTGAGCAAAAGTGTGATATTTGTGAATGTGTTGTATATATTTTAGAGAAGCCAAGCGGACGCCAGACAGACATTGCCGGACCATCCAGGCAATAGCATATTGGAGCGTTCTGTGAGTCAACCTAGATGATTTCCTAGGATTGATT
>JAOSBK010000206.1:3131534-3146105 GCA_027568895.1 Erythroxylum shatona | reverse complement strand
AGTGTGTGCGAGGTAAACACTTCGAGGGTTGGGGAAAGGCTGAGTCTTACTTTAACGGATCTAAGTGAGACTGCCGTACAAAGGGTGTGAGCGAGCAACTTCGGGTGAAAGTTCGAGTCTCCTAGGTGACCTTTGTAACACTAGGGACATTGAGCAGGTGGCTAAGTCTTTGCGCCTTATGAGAAGGGACATTCTTGGAGAAATAAACATGAGTCTTTGTGAGATTGACCTTCTGACCAGAAGCGTGACAAAACACCTCCAGGGTATGACTGATTACCTCCATTTGGGCCTCCGTGGCTTCAGCAAAGAGCACCAGGTCATCTGCAAAAAAGAGATACGAAATGGGTGGGCTCGTAGCACTCAGTTTAATCGGCAGCCACCTCCCTTGGGCTACCTCATGAGAAATCAAATGTCCCAGGCGCTCCATGCAAAGCACAAATAGATACGGTGACAGGGGGTCACCCTGTCGCAGACCACGTGAGGGTTGAAAAGAGCTGATCGGCCGACCCTGCCAAGCAACTTGCATAGTAACCGTAGTTACACATTTCATAATAACAGAGATAAGGCCATCAGGGAGCCCAATGTCCGTCAGGGTACTATGCAAAAAATCCCACCGGAGCCTATCGTAAGCTTTCTCCAAGTCGACTTTGATCGCCAGATATCCGGTACGACCGGTTTTCTTGCACATCGAGTGGATAACTTCCTGGGCAATAAGAATGTTATCTGTGATGTGTCGGCCCGGAATAAAGCTGCATTGGGTCTCACTAACCAGGTGCGTCATCTAGTTTTTAAGGATGAATATTAGGTCTTTCAACGTGATATCAGAGCTTGTTTATCTTGATAATTTAGGACGGTGCTTAGTTCTATCCTTTTGCCCAATACATCTAACAAATTTTCAGCTCCACTTTAAGTTAAAGGGGGTGTGTTAAGAATTTCACGCCAGATGAGTGTGAATACATTCAGTCATTTATTTATAATAGTGTGCAAACTTTCCTTCTCAAACTAACTTTTGGGAGTGAGTTAAAACTTTTAACAATTCTTCCACTTAATGTTCATAGTCTCTTCACTGGTTGCTTATTTTATGTGATCCCAGTCTTGGTCTTCCATGCATTAAATATCTAAAGTTACATTGTATTTAAAATGTCAAATTTGTCAACTTAGTTTGTGCACCTTACGTTCATAGAAATCATATCTGTATAAAAGAATATTTCGTTACTCTCTCTTATTCTCTGTGCGTAGTCATTCAGACACGACTAGCTTTATAGAAACGACCGGCACTAGACTTGGAAAAGATAAATTTCCAAGTAAGAAATATAAGAAACATCAAGTAGAAACCATCCAAACCAGAATTTTAAAACTCTAACTTAATTAATACGGAAATTAGCATATAGAGTAGAGTTGCATGCGAGCTAGATTCTTACTTAGAACGAGCGAATAAATCCAAGGTATGGGTTTGATGCGATCACAGATTCTGATAACTTTGTCCCGTTGAAGAGTATATGAAGCCAAGGGTTCCAAACGAGAAGAGAAGACAAGAAAGCTCCTTTTGGTTCTGATGCTTAAATAAAATATCGTTCTTATCTGAAAGTGAAGTTGTTGAAATGAGAGTTATGTATACATTTTTAAGAGAAGAAAATAGTATGAAATAATTATATTCTCAAATAATTAATCAGATTTTATGTGTTTTAAATAATTAAAATATTCACATTAATTTATAATATATTTTTTTTCTCATAAGGTTCAAAGAACAACCACACTTTATGAACCTTATCACCGTGCCGAATTAGACATGAAGCCCTAAACTTCAAATTCTTCGTTCTACCATTGACCCTATTCTTCTTAAAACCTCTCGTCTTCTTTATTGGCTACTTCGCAGTAGAGTTGGTATTTTCACACTTTAAACTAATCTAAACAATATTTTAAAAACTTAACTGAAAATTAAACTGATAAGACAAAAGGTTTAAGGTTTAAGAAGTTTAACTGATATTAGGTCGTCGTAAAACCGACCAATAATTAAATAAAATTAAAAATTTTGAAATATAACTGAAAGATATTATATTTACTTATCAAAATTCTTTGAAGTTTTATTGAATAAAAGTATTTGTTAAATGAAAATTAATCGATTTATTTTATAGAACTTATTAATTTATAAAAATTGACAAATTAATTAATAAATTGATCGAGTTTTAACAACAAGGATAATTAAAATAAATCGAAATGAAATGTTAAAAACTGAACCGAAAAGTTGAAATGTTTGAAATTGTTATTATTGAACTGACCGAAACAATTGAATATTTTTATAAATTTGTAAGTGACAATAATTAATATTTTGTGAGGTAGAATAGAAATGGAAATGGAAATTGTATTGTATTATATTTTAATTTAATTTATTTAGTAGGTTTATAGGTAAAAGAAACTTGGTATATGTAGGGTTGAAGAGACTACCACGTTCTTGGCATTTTCAACAAAGTCCTACTCGACACAATTTCCAGTCAGGCAGGCAGACGACAACGATAGCTCACTCTTGAACAATTCATCCTGAAACTTAACCCTCGTTAATGTCTTAATCATAGGTGTAGTACATGTCTGAAACTAGTAGTCTTGCTAATATTCTACCTTTATTTGTATTAAAACTATGCATAAATAGACATTACATCTAAATGAAATATATATTTCAAAACATATCATATCCCTTTTCTTTAACACGTTAACTATAATTAAGTTCGGTACTTAATCATCGTAATTTTGAAACTTAGCTGTTAAGAAAAAGATGTTACAAATTTATTGTTTTCGTCAAAACGAGAGCTTAAGGGTGCGGTTGGTTTATAAAGGATAACGAGAATAGAAATAAGAATGAATATAGTAAAGAATAAGAATAGAGTATAGCTAACAATAAATCTTATTCTTCTAATAATCCAGAAGAGCGAAGTATTGCTAAAAATAGAAGAATGAGAGTTTTATCAAGCTTTGTTTTTCATTTCATACCCATATCTTTCTTCTAGCCTGCCTACCTTCACCATGGATGGAGTCTTGGTCGAGAGTTTTGACTTTTGAGGGAAGAAATTAAACCCAATTTCATGTAATAAGTTTATGGAATTTCAATTATTACAAAAATGTAATTTTATTAAAATTATAAATTAAATCAAAATTTATTTTACATTCTATGTGGAATTAAAAAAATTAACGATTTTAATTTTTCATCCCTATTTTAATCATATGACATATAACATATGGCACACTAATTTCTGGTATATGTCATGAGACGTCAGCCAATGGATTGGACACTATAATAGTTTAATGGGCACAAGAAAATCCAAAACCATCGATGGTGATTGGTGAAGTCTTCAAGTTCGGTGTGATCCATAGCAATGTATGCAGTATCGAGCTGATGGAGACAAAAGCTCTTTGTATGATCTTGTGTGGGTATCTGAAAAGGAAAAAGACCTACTCCTGAGTCCCGATGCCTTATAGTTTAAGGACAAAAGTTGAAGTTCCCATATTTTGCAAGTACGCAGGAAGATAGTAAGTTTGCAACTCTGTTTATTATTATTAATTTCGTAGGAGGATTACTTCATCACGTATTTAAACATATTTTAAAGAGATATTGTATTTATTTAATTTTAGGTTGAAAATAATTTATCTTCAAATTGTTGAGATTTCTGAAATTTTTTCTAATAGAGTGGATCTTTTAATTTTGTTCACTACCCTCGATCAAAATGTTATTAGTCTATGTTTAATGAGACAACCTTAGAAATATGAATCAATTACAATCTATATTTTAAAACTCGAACTGAAAATTAAACCGATAAATTAAGATATTTAAAATTTAAAAGATTTGACCTATATCAATCTTTCATAAAATTTTAAAGATTGAATAAAATTAAAAATATTGAAATATGATTAAATGAGATTTTCTTTACTCATTAAATAATTTAAAGTTTAATTAAAAAAATTGTTAAATAAAAATTAATTGATTTATTTCCCAAACCGACTAATTAACTAATAAATTGGTCGATTCTTAACAACAAGATTATTAAAATAAATCAAATCAAAAAATTAAAATTAAGGTTTTTACAGTTGAATCAGTTATGTTTTTTTATCATGGGTTACAATGATTAATTTAGGTATTTATGCACTAAATTAAGCATTTAGGTATTTATGCACTAAATTAACTAAAATATAATTAAGGGTGACAAGTGGCGTGTGTTATTGATCATAATGATGCTAAATTTCAGTACTCATATTGTTTCTTTAAAAGGAAACATTTAGTATAGGATGGCTTGGCTTTCGTAAGGTAAGAAAATGAATTAATAAATTTAAATGCATATTAATTGACTTAAAAAATACTTACTATGAAAAGAGTGAGATTAAAATAAAATTGTTGGAATTCGTAGTTCCAAAAATTATTATAAAAGCACAATTATTAGAAAGATATTTCATATTTATTTTTTAATAATAAAGATTACTCTTTTTGTCTCATTCTAAAAAGCAAAGTACAAGAATATAGCTAACAAACATTATTTTTTTCTCTAACTATATAATATGATTAATTCCAAATATTAATTATTTTTAAATAAAGTATATATATTTACCTATAAACTCATTCAATTGGAATTTGAGCATAAGATTAATTCCATTGACTAATTGACATAAAACTTCAAGTATGTTTAGCATTAACAAATTAATTAATCACTTAAATATATAAAATTTCAGAGTAAAAGATGTATATAAGTTATAAATTGGGGCCTTGTCATTCGTTGATTTTTAATATATTTATTGTAATTTTATTTACATAATAATTTAGCGTGTCAGTTTTACTTATTTATTCTTTAACTTATATAACTCTTTTATTATCACATCTGCATGTAAGTTTATCGGAAATAACCTTTCTACTATATAGGAGTAAGGTTGCATATTATCAGATCTCTATAAATTTTATTTTATTGCAAGACTTCGGACTGAATGTAACGATGATAATAACGATGATGGGTAAAGATTTGAATTACTCTAAACCTTTGAATTTGTCATAAAACAATCAATTAAATTAATGCTAAATTAAATTCAGTTCAATATAAGCCAGAATATATCACATAATAAGATAAAAATTCACCAAAAATCGGAAACTTGTCAGTTCTGAATGGACAACCACCAGATTTGATCAGCCTAACAAAAATGTATGGAGACAAGTGAACCATTTCTTCTTACATGAACACGCGTAGGTGCCTATTTCTTGGTACTAAATCTTTCATCCCATATTACTTTATTTTATCTATATATTTATGAAAATTTTATGTAAATATGTAAATAGAGTTTAATAAAATATAATAAAAATTAATTAATTGGAACAAATAAATTTAATAAAATATGATAAGAATTAATTAACTGAAACAAATAATTTGATCCCCTCTTTTCTATGAACACGTGTTAAAGAACTTTGTATCAATGCCCATGACTAAACATTGGTGCTGAATTTTTGTATATTATCAATTGATGTCATTTGACAACTATCTATGAAACGTTCAAGTGACCTACCAAACTATGCCATATAATTTTTGAAACCTGAAAATTTTAAAAAAATTAAAATTGACTTAAAATTTGATAAAATTGGATCGGTATAGTCTTAATCAGATAATATCAATCTTATAATATATATATAATTTTTATGAAATAGAATTTAATATAATCATTTAAATTCTATTAAAAAAGGCAATCAATAAAATCAATAACTTGTATATATGTGAATAAAAGCAACACTTTTCTTTTTCTCTCTTTTTTTTTTTTTCTAATTTTCGGTAGATGTTGAATTGAAAATCTGAATTGTAGTGAAGAAACTAAGCGACAGGTCCTCTTGCCAAGTGCACCCCAGCGACTTTTTGGATGTAGTTAAATTTGATTGCCATAGCTCTCAAGTAACTTTCAAATTCATTGAGCTGTAGGTCAAGCTTAGGTGTTTATAACAAGCTAACCTATGGGTTAATTCCAAGCTTAGACTAACACGAACCTCAATTATTGTAGCTAATGCGGTATCGTTTTGTTTAAAATAGTTAAGTTTTGGCTCAGTCTAGGTTTAAGTAGTTCAAACTCGGATAAATTTAAAAAATATTATTTTTCACTTTTAATTTTAAAAATATTATTTTTTAAAAATTAACAGCTATCCTACTTAAATGAAGTAATATTTACAACTTTTTTATCAAAATTCTTAAATTTATTAAAGTAGCTGTAATATAATTAAAATTTTAATTATGATTAATTCTATTAAATTTATGTGAAATTTTAGAAATTACAATAATGTTAATTGCATATAGTTTAAATTTAATAAATTTACACAATAAGTCAAATATAGAAATGAATCTACTTATAGTAAATGATTAAATTTTGCTGTATATCTTATTAAAATTTGCTATATATCTTACTAATTAAAAATGTGAAAGTCCATTTTGTTATTCCCTTGAATTTTTTTTGAAAAAAAGCGAATGCAAAATTATATATGTAAAAAGGAAAAACATTATTGAAATATCTTTTTTTAATTATTGTTTTATGATTTTTGTCACATCCGCGCAGGCAGATTCTTACCATTGCGTATTATAAAGTTGGTTGTTGTCCTCGTCTCTGATCTTACATTGTTCTTGTGTATCTCCCTCTGTCCCTCTCACTTAGCTATGGCGGTCTCGGGCTCTCTCTCCATAGCTAACCAATCTCTATCTCCATTCCTGTCAGCCCCAAGAGCCAGCTTTAGTTGCAGGAGAAAGGTACAAGTTAAACGGCTTCATTTCCTTAACGAATCAATAGTATACGTTCTGTGTTTGTACAATTGCTTAGTTGTTCTTGCAAGATACAATTTTGATTGCTTTTTCCACTTCGAAATCGGTTCTTTCTGTTGTTAAGGAGGGTTTAAGAGTGCCATTTTGGTGTTTGGTGATATGGGTTGGTTTCGTGATCGTGTTTTGATGGTTTTGTGTTTGGTGGTGGTTGTGTGTTTCAGTTCTGTGTACGAGCATCTGCCGCTAGTAAAGATGACGATGAAGGGAAAATAATGATAAAGAAGGAGAAAGATGGATGGAAAATTGATTTCTCAGGAGAAAAGCCAGGCACTCCATTGTTGGACACGGTCAATTACCCAGTTCACATGAAGAACATGTCGACACAGGTAAACTCCACATACATAGGCATCTGATATTGTTGAATATGATCAGAACAGTCATTTGTAAGTTTCTGTAATATTGTCGAATTAAAACTAGGTGGACGGCTTTTGTTTTTCCTGTGTATTTGTTTGCTTTTGGCTGTTTTGCAAATGACTTTAGTTTCTTTTTCGTTTATTGTTATCGACAACTTACAGGATCTTGAGCAGCTAGCAGCAGAGCTAAGAGCAGATATTGTGTATACTGTGTCTAAAACAGGAGGGCATCTTAGTGCAAGCTTAGGAGTCGTGGAACTGGCAGTAGCTCTACATCATGTATTTAACACCCCTGAAGACAGAATTGTATGGGATGTTGGTCATCAGGTACAAAAACAGAATGATAAGCGAGTCTCTAATGTTTAATCTATTGGAGATACCGTTACATATGATTCAGTGATTGTTGAAATTTGCAGACATACCCACACAAAATTCTGACAGGCAGAAGGTCTAAGATGCATACCATCAGAAAAACTTCAGGGCTCGCAGGTTTTCCCAAAAGGGATGAGAGTGTTTATGATGCTTTTGGTGCAGGACATAGTTCTACAAGCATATCTGCTGGCCTTGGTATGTGTGTAGCTCATATTACCAGTTGTTATTCCATTGATCAATTCTCACTCACTCATATTGGTTAAACTTGTAGATCAAAATTATGCTGCCTGTTAAAAATAAGGTTTTGAATCTGATTAGGCTTTTGCTTCATTGAAAATGAAATTTTAGGCATGGCCGTTGGGAGAGACCTTTTAGGAAAGAATAACAATGTCATTTCTGTGATTGGAGATGGAGCTATGACAGCAGGGCAAGCATATGAAGCCATGAATAATGCAGGATTCCTTGATGCTAATCTGATTATTATATTGAACGACAATAAACAAGTATCTTTGCCTACTGCTACTGTTGATGGCCCAGCAAAACCAGTTGGAGCACTTAGTAGTACTTTAAGCAAGCTCCAAGCAAGCACCAAATTCCGTAAACTTCGTGAGGCTGCCAAAGTAACTTCTTAGTTTCTATATGTATATGTTGCAATTGTCAAGTTTCAATTGGCAAGCATCTGACTTGTTCTTTTACCTGTTCAAGAGCATAACAAAGCAAATTGGTGGACAAACACATGAAGTTGCAGCCAAGGTGGATGAATATGCTAGAGGACTAATTAGCGCTTCTGGATCAACTCTCTTTGAGGAACTTGGGTTGTATTATATTGGTCCAGTAGATGGACACAACGTTGAAGATCTAGTAACCATATTTCAAAAGGTGAAATCAATGCCTGCACCAGGACCAGTTCTCATCCACATCGTGACAGAGAAAGGGAAGGGTTACCCCCCAGCTGAGGAAGCTGCTGATAAGATGCATGGTAAGCTTGTAATACCAAATTCAATCTTTCTATTATTAGTTATTGAGAAGATCCTAATTGTGTTGTATGTTCAGGAGTCGTCAAGTTTGATGTTAAAACAGGGCAGCAGTTTAAAACAAAATCTCCTACACGCTCTTACACGCAGTACTTTGCTGATGCTTTGATCAAAGAAGCCGAAGTAGACAACAAGATTGTGGCCATTCATGCAGCAATGGGTGGTGGGACTGGTTTAAATTACTTCCAGAAGAGATTTCCTGATCGCTGTTTTGATGTTGGCATTGCCGAGCAACATGCTGTTACATTTGCAGCTGGTTTAGCCACAGAAGGCTTGAAGCCATTCTGTGCCATCTACTCATCATTCCTGCAAAGAGGGTATGATCAGGTGAGAAATGAAAGTAAATAGTTTGAAGTCAATGCCTCATTGCAATGCTTTTTACTAACAATTTTTGCAAAAAAAAGGTGGTACATGATGTAGATCTTCAGAAGTTACCAGTCCGCTTTGCAATGGATCGATCTGGTTTGGTTGGTGCAGATGGACCTACACACTGTGGAGCATTTGATATAGCATACATGGCTTGTTTGCCCAATATGGTGGTCATGGCTCCATCTGATGAGGCTGAGCTGATGCACATGGTTGCCACAGCAGCAGCCATAGATGACAGGCCAAGCTGCTTCAGGTTCCCAAGAGGCAATGGAATTGGAGCAACTCTGCCTCCTAATAATAAAGGAACCCCACTCGAGGTGAGCATGAACTATCAAATGACACATTTTTTACACGAGAAAAAAAAAACAGAACCTTGATTTCCCATTTTCTATTTTGTGGATAGATTGGAAAAGGAAGGGTACTAATGGAGGGCAACAGAGTCGCCATTTTGGGTTATGGCTCAATAGTTCAACAATGTGTAGAAGCTGCAAGCATACTCAGAACCCGTGATGTTTATGTGACCGTGGCTGATGCAAGATTTTGCAAGCCTTTAGATACAGATCTTATCAGACAGTTGGCTAATGAGCACGAATTCTTAATTACTGTGGAAGAAGGCTCCATAGGAGGTTTTGGCTCCCATGTGTCCCATTTCCTGAGTTTATCTGGTATTCTGGATGGACCCCTTAAGGTAACTTATCTTTTAAGATGGACTCATACATCGTTCCTTCTTGTTCGTTTATGCCTTCTCATCTCATTCTGATCTGTGAGAGTTTTGTCTGCAGTTGAGATCAATGGTTCTTCCAGATAGATATATTGACCATGGGTCACCTCCAGATCAACTTCATGAAGCTGGGCTGTCTTCAAAGCATATCACAGCAACTGTCTTATCTCTTATGGGGAGGCCAAAAGAAGCTCTTCAATTCAAGTGAGCTGAAAACGAATCACACCCCATGGTTATAAAACATTCCCAGATTTAGTTACACCAAATGATTCGTTCAATCAAGCGCAAAATGGTGTCTGTATATTCTCTTTTTCTATTTGTAACATCATGTTAGACATGAAATAACATTGGAGAACACAAAGAATATTGCCTCAAAACACTTACCAACTGTCCTCTGTCTATCTGCTTCTCCGATTAAAAAGGACAAAATTTTGCCATTCTGAGCAACTCATCATCGTCCATATGATAGGCAACAGCTAGGCCGTAATGTAACAAAAGATTAAAAAAGAGATGTTGGAAGGGGCTTAGGAAGCGATGCTTACCATCACACCAACACGGATGAGGCAAGGCAACATCAATCCACAAAACTCTAAGAAGGTGCTAACCTTATACATCAATGGCTACTACATCAGGACAAATTCATCAAACTTCACCGAATTCCACGAAAATCCAAGAAATCTGATTGTGTTCTGTTGGTCTTGTAGTTGAACTTCCTTTGACAAGGCTAGAGCTCCATTCTCAAGATTTTTGTCTCATTCCCCAACAATGTCTGAAACACAGATATCGCAGCAGGCACAGAATAGTGGAATTTCCTTCCTCAGTAATCAATATCTCTGAACGTGTTGCGCGGAACAACCTTATACAGAAGGAAACATGAGCTTACTCGCCGAAACTCTTGTCTTTGTTATCTTTTGTTGCATATGCAAACCAGGAAACTTCTGCACTCCAATTATTTCACCTTAAGCTAACGCTCACTATCAAGCTACGTCAACAGCATCAGTTGCTCTTTGAACACCATCATAGCTCGTCTCTGGCGGCAGCGAACGGTAAAATTAAAAGTGAACTAGATGCTGCTTTCATGGTGTAGTTTCTACTACCTCCATGGTTACTTTTATCTTCCAACTGCCATATTTTCACTATTTGGAAGTCTCTTCGGTTCTGTTAGACTTGGTATCTACCGCAGCACTGGAACATGTTACCCTCTCAACCCCCTGTCTTTGAAAATCCACAAACGACCACTTATGTTGTCCTTTTCATTTGAAAAACGAGGATGAAGCCACTTGCATGAGAAGATCCTGACCCTCGATGAAAAAACGCTTCAGAAAGACCCAATCAACATGTATTCATCGTTGAAAATGCCTTTCATGGCTGATGGGATGTGCAATGAACAAATGAAAACGACTCTTCTAGGCAATTCATCAAACAGTTTTGACCCTACAACAAACATGCACACATGCTCTTAGTATGTAATGTAGATGGGCAAATAACAAGTACCCTGAAAAAATTGAGTTCAAACTTCCAAGGTTTGAGGTAACGATGAGCGAATCACCGAGGGTAAGAACATCTTGATGGTCGTTAAGCGAAAGGCTTCAGGGCTTCAAAGTTCAAATAGCTTGGCGAAGTTGGTATTGTAGTACTGCCAAAACATTTCAGCCTAGGGTGTGATGTTCTGTCCCAATTCTCCTGTACCAACTCTATCTTATTTAATCTTAATTATTTATTTATATTATTTATATAAAATTTATATAAATAAATGATTAAGATAAAATGAGACAGAATCGATATAAAAAAAGTGAAACAGAGGATTTGAGAGATCCGGAACAAAGATTGGTATCCACACCACCTTCACGTTTTAAGTTGCTCTTACTTATTTATCCCCAAAACTGATTGTAAATAGGAAAAGAAAAGAATCAGTCTCTTAAAAATTTAGTCACTTGGGCCGATCTATTAGTAAATATTTTTTAATTTAATTTTTATTTTTTTGATTGAATTTAGTTTAATAATTTTTATTATTAAAAATTGATCAATTTATTAATTAATTACTTATAAATTAATAAATTTTTATAAACTAAAATAGGTAAATTAAATTTTATTTAAAAGTCATTTTTTTAATTACACTTTAAAATTTTGATAGGTAAAGATAATCTTCTTCAATTATTTTTTAAACTCTTTAATTTTATTTAATTTTTAATTAATTTTATGACGATCTAATATTGATTGAACATTTTGAGCCTTAAACCTCTTATCTTATCGGTTTTTTAAACAGTAAAAAAATTAATATTTTAAATTTATTTATAATTGTAATTTTTAATTATTGAAAATTGATGTATTCCAATTATTATTAGCCACAATTTAAAAGCTAATTACCCTTTTGAATATCTCTTTGTATTTGCAAAACTGCCAATTATAAGACAGTTTATTGCAGAAAAAAATTCCCATTTATGAGATGTTATAACTTATAATTCTCAGTCAATCTCCTCACTTTGGTAATTTATTATATTTAATTTAACATAATTCAAGTTTAGAATTACACATTTAAAATTAAAATTGTTTGAAATTGAGTATACCAAAATTTTTAAAACTTGATCAATCATAAAAATTGAATAAAAATTTTCAAAATTAAATTAAAATTATATCAAATTTAAGCTTAATTCCTTAAGTTCCTTTTATTTGTTTTACGACTTAAATCCAATTCTACTTATTCTTACTCTTATCAAGAAGTATATGTCTCTGTGTATAGCAAATGCAAATGTAGCCATTTCATGTTGGTCCCTAGGGCTGAGTGCATGTGTAATGTAACACTAAAATAATACAAAGTACAAGACAGAAAAGTATCGACAAAAAAGCATCTAATTCTGATGGGTCGCCAGAAGTTGTGATATTGACAAAAGGTATCCCCTTACATTATACTTGTAATTCTTTTATTTGATTGCACATAAAAATGCATTATTATAACCAGAGGCTATCCGTATAGTTGTTGCACTAATTGTGCTCTTTAAGCTTTTCAGATTATGCTCCATCTCGAAGCATTCACTATAGAAAATGATTGTTTTGTGGAGTTGATATCGTTTCCAATGAGTTTGTGGATTTAGAGTTTTAATGCCCAGTCCAACCCAATTCAAACTCAATAAGGACCCATCAATAGTTATGGCATTTTGTTTCAGCTCCCTCTTTAATGGTTTATTACTTGTGTCTCTGGTGTAGTATTCTCACTCGTGTTATATCATCTTTCCTCGCACTTGCGTTTGCATGATTTTTGTGCTAGGTCATATGCTCTTCTTTCGTGGAACATTAGTATGAAGTGTGGTGCTTTGCTTACATGCAATTCTGAGTTTGGAATGATTTTATTGTGATTTAAGCAGATGCATCGATCTGCTCTTATTTTCATAGCAGATGGAGCATAAATTTGTGAACTTATCCTTGCTTTCAGACAAGATTATGTTGAATAAGGAATATAATCATGAACTAGCTGAAATAAATAAATTAAATCAAGTTAAAATATATTGAAACTTTCTTGCACTAATCTCAGGTTTTCTTTGCTTTACCTAATAAGCCACATTTGCTTGATTAATCTCAGTTTAATAGCATAACTTAATAAAATTTTAACCAAATAAAGCATGCACTAATTTTACATCTAAGAACGTAGACCAGAATTTGATAAATACCCATCATAACAAATCTTAATATTTTTTCTCTCTCTTAAAGTGTATTAGTTTAAAGAAATGTTGTTTTACTACTTGAACTATGTTTGGTTATGCGCCTTAAGTGATATGGATGTTTAAATGCTAATTTAGGCTAACTCTAGACCATTTTTACAAGGTAAAAATAGGGGCAGACCAAGTTGACAATGATTCTGCAGCTGGATTAATACATCATACCTCTTGTTGCCTTTTGTGGTTCTCGGCTTAAGACATGCAAACAAGATTTGTTTCCTTCACCGCAATGTTCAATCAGCAATTTTATCAAGACAAAATGGGATAATTTTCTTCTGCCAGTATTCGCATGCTATAAAAAGAAATGATGTTAAAAAACTGCTTAAAAATCATGGACTTCCACCTAGCCTAACTTCTTGCATGTCATTCATCTTTCCTTCGCATGGCCTATTAGACTGTTTAGATCTTGGCTTTTGATGAAATGTAACTTAGCTTTAGATACATTTGCATCAATTAATTGGTTATTGTCTTAATTCCATGTAGAAATTGTTGGCGTGAGTCATCGAAGTTAATTTATATATTGAAACTACAACTGTAGAGATTCTTTTTTTTTTCAAGGACATGCATAAGTTTAGCCTTAGATCTTGTATAGTCATATATAGCTCCTTAAACTCTGTCTTTGTACCTGTATATATTAGATACAAATGATGAATGAATGAAAGATGGATTGCTATCTTTGACATGGTATCAGAACATGGTTAGGTTTTTTGTGAATTGACTTGAAAAGGAACTCAAGCCATTGAAAGTCATGAAAGGTCAGATGATGTGATTCTGCAAGTTCACGGGTCTTAAGTAGTACAGTATAATATTGTCCCACAGGGAGTAATTGTATAAGTACTAGGCTTGGATCACTCAATTAATTGGACTAGCGATTGTATAAGAAAAGGGAATTAAAAGAAGAAATTTAACCAGCAAAAATAACAAAATTAAAGCTAAAGAAATTTTGCGAATATTTCTAGGGGTTAATTCGAATGGAATATAGTAAGCTTCAAGGATGGTTCCACTTTTAGTGTTTTCTATGGACTTTACCTGGGTTAATTTATGAGGTGAATTTTGGTTGATAGAAGGTTGAGCCTAGAGTTTCTTAAATCCTTTTTCAAGGTATCAAAGAAGTGTTACGCAATAATCCTAATTTACTATCGTAAACTAGCAATCAAGCATAACCCATTAAGTTCTTTGCTAACCTGG
>JAOSBK010000206.1:3069666-3081852 GCA_027568895.1 Erythroxylum shatona | reverse complement strand
CATGAATTGAGTGAACCATCGATGATGGTTACCTCATTGAGTTCGCAAAACTCACCAAAATTGCAACGTTATCTTTTTAGGACCGAGAGACGACCCTAACTATTGAGAGGCTCCACTACCGTGTAGATTGTGTTTTAACAAGAGAAGTCATGGCTCAAAGGTCAATCAGCTGGGATTTTTGGATGGCTTGGATAAATTTGATATATTTTCCTCTTTTATGTAGTACTTTTGTACTAGGTTTTGTTAATGTATATGTAGAAAAGGTTAAAAGACACGATGTAGACTCTTGGTTTGAGAAATGAAACGAGGAAAAAGTTGGTTTTAAAATTTTGTGATTTTCTATTGATGCTTAATAAGTGATTAATGATACGATACCATGTGAAATGAGTGTAGTGATCGATCGTATCTCGCCTTTATCGTAGGATATGTGTCGGAATGACCTCCGGACATCCCGGTGGGTACCTTGCAGTAAGAGGACGCTACACATGCATAGCCAATAAAAGCTTAAACTCCCTCAACAAACTCAAAATCAGTAAAACCATCAGGTGATGATAATCTATACATCCAAGATCTATCAACATTACTCATTTCTGCATAACTGTTATTTAAAACAGTGATTTCATATTTAGATATAATAATCGTTATGATAGTATCCATATTAATCTTACAAAATATTTAATCATTAGTTTACACTTTAACAATAACACAAGAAGAAAGCATTGTATTATAGCATATGCATAAATTTCTGTAATGTCGAATGACAGGGAAATATTTTAGGTTACATGTGATGTCAACTAATTTAAAGTATCTACTGTTCATATCAACTAACTATTGACAATATTTGCTAGGTATAAATCTTTTCATCATTAGATCCTTTAGTTCCCTCAAGCTTTTATAAGTCTCTAATCATTTCCCCTCCAATTTGAAACCAACCAATCCTACTATATGATTTCACAATTAGAAAACTCAATCACAACTAATTCCACTTTCAATGTTTTAGAGTATTTCTAACAATAAAAACTTAGCCCCACCTTTTTCTCCCAATCTAATTAGTTTAGGAGTAACCTTAACTTATTATCAGCAAATACGTTCTCACCATCATCAAATTAAAGATGTCGAAAGTGAAATATTTTACATTCTCTCAAGTGTTCTGATGTTTTCCTAACAATACAAGTATTTGTAAAAATAAAATCCTACAACCATTACGTTGCTATAACAATAAAACCACCAAATTTAGCAGGAAAAACATTGGGAATGTACGGTGACATTTTTGTAAGCATCATCTAAAAAAGATCAAAAATTGCAATTAACAAATGTAGACACACTAATATCTAAAACGTACGTTACAATATATGTTATAGATTTAGACTATGTTTGGTTGGGTGGTTATTAATAGAATGGAATAGAATGTAATATTATTTCATTTTTGGGAGGAGGGTTTATAATGGAATTGAATGGAATAGGATGGAAGGGGAAAGTTTCACATTATATCTCATTCCATTCTAAAAAATAAAGGTAAGTTACCTTCAATTTGGGGGGTTTAGGATAGAATGTAAAATGATAAATAACATTTCACTATATTACATTATAAATCCTTCTTTCAAACAACATTTTACTATATTATATTATAAACATTTCCATCCCTCCCAAACAAGAATTTTCTAATATTACATCCATTTATATTCTATTCTATTAAAAACCTTACGTCAAACCAAATATAGCCTTGAAGAGTAAAAGATTTCTCCTATTCCATAACAGACAAACATAATATATACATCATATTCATTCTTTATGTAATTCACTACAAATATCAAAGAATGATAACAAAGTATCTTATATTATTTAGTTGGTAAGGGAGCAGTTCTTATGTTGGGAAATAGAACATAGTTAAACAAGAAGATGGCTCTTACCTGGTTTATACTCCAGAAATGAACACCCGGTAGAGAAAGAGACCCAGCCAAATACTCCTTCAGATTTAGGATACTAAAATTTTGACATGAAATGCACCAATTGAAATTGAAAGAAGAATGAAAGTTTAGATCTGACACCTAGGACACCAATAACAATAGGCTCATTTCAATGAATAGTTAAGATATCCATAATGTAATTCACGCAGTTGGTTGAATGAATTTAATAGGTATCCATGTCTAAGTTGGTATATGAAACTTGGTATACTCTAAAACCCATATATAGAGAAGCAAATTTAGTGGTTTTGCCTAACCCATGCTATAACTCCTCTCTATTATACATGCTGGCAAGCTATATTACAAAGTCTTTGTACTTATAGCCAAAGAGTATTTATTTATTGACATTTGAAACTTGAATGATTGATGCACTCCAATTCTTATTTATAAGGTTTCTAATATGGATTTTGGCTTGAATTAACATCTATAAGCCTTTTCGTTGTTTTAATCATGTTCTTTTCGACTAACTATAGAATGACCAAAGATTTAGGGAAGTTTTTCTCAAAACACACAAGCTTGTACGATGGTAATACAAGCATGAGACCTCTAAACATGTTTAGACAAGTTTTGTTTGTGAATAATATTAATGGACATCTTAGCAACATTACTGAATCGTCTTAATTTAGGTTATGGAAATAGTTTGTTAAGCTATTTAAAAAGTATCCCCTTAAGTTACAGGACCATCTATTCTCTTAGATTATTTCCTTAACTCTGATTTGATTTGCTAGTATATGTCTTCAACTAGAAATTTTAGGTATCTTATAAAGATTATCTAACTCACACAAATAATCATAATAAAAATAGGTTGCATTTCTAATTCGACATTTTATCTCATTGTTCATTCTTTCCTCATCTTTAAGAGCTGATTCGTTTTCTAACATATATTCACCTTCAGTAGAATTTTCCAACAATTTTATCCTTTTTAATTGTTAAAGTGGATCCACTGACATGAAGTGTCTCTTTATCTATAAAGATTCTCAATTTTTCTTTACCATAAGTAGTTCCTCATAGTCCTTTATTACATATTGGAATAACTTCTTAGGGAGAATAAAATATGAGCTCCAAATCATATAAGGTTGCTAAACAGTAAATTGATTAGTTGTATTCGATTAGTAAAGGAAAGAAACCTCTTGTTCTACTGATTGACTCTCCTAAAAATAGTCCCAAAAAGAGGTTTGTAGCCCATAAAGGTTAGTCTCTTGGTGGTAGTAAGAATTTGTAAGTATTTAAATGGATGTTATTTGGCAGTTGGCCTTAAGTAAAACCACTTTACGAGTTGAGATGCCTTGATAGATATCAAAAGATAGATTTTATGCCTTTTAATTGATAATCTTGAGAGCATGTCAAATACATGCAGAGAGTTCATCAAAGTTTTTAAACAATTGGCATATGCTCAACAAAGAAATAGCATATCATCTATAAAGGATAATTGAAGAAACAAAATGAAATAAAGTGAATAGTTTATAGTCTAGGGTATATTAGTTTTCTGTTATTTAAATCTATTAGGACATCTTTTAATAGATTTAAACATGTAAATTTTCTTAAAATAAGCCTAAATTCAAATCATTTTTCTTGTTTTTCCCTTGGCTATATAAACTGGATTGGACTCTCAAGATAGTTATTTAAGTTATCATAATTATTTTGACGTCATTATTTAAATCCTTAGGTCTTTAGTCTTTACTTTTATTTCTTGAGTATGCACTTTCTTTTAATATAACGTAAATGCACTTCTTTTTAATAGTATAACAACATTTTGGTATATGTTTACTATAGGTCTAGAAATTAACAGTTATACTATAAGTATACCTTCTAAAGATAGTTTAACACCTAAGGAAGATGAAGGCAACGTACAATGATGTGAGAGACCTCTTAGAGAACTTTCGTCGAACACTTGGTACACTCCAGAAATTCGTCCCTATTTTGTTTCAAAATTGTTGTCTTTTTTCATTATTCACCAACATTAACATAGAACAACAAACAATGACTCGTTAACAACCTAAATAAACCCTGGCAACTCAATCCATAATAACAAAACCGACGAACATAAACCATTTAACAACAAAATTGAAGCAGAAAAATAAACCCAAGAGCAGAGTATGGATGATCAACTTCAAGATGATAAGCCCAAGACAATGGAAGCAGTTGGTGGAAGAACAGATGAAGATGACAAACGACATTGACAGAAGAACAAAATGACAAAAGAGGAGCAACGAAGAAGAATGAAATGAAGAAGAACGACAGGGGGAGGAGGGTTTCGGTTTTCTGGTTTAAATTGGAAGGAAAACGTTTTTCCTTCCAATTTAAACCACAATATCGACAGAATGGAGTTTTTGTAGGGAATTTATGTTTTCTTTCCAATTTAAACCACAATATCGGCAAAATGGAGCTTCCGTAGGGAATTTACCTACATAATTTATTTTCCTTCCAATTTAAACCATAATAGGAGTTTTCGTAAGGAATTTACCCACATAATTGTGTTTCCATAGGCAAATTCCTTACAAAATGGTGTTTCCGTAGGGAAATTACCTATGGAAACATCACTCCGTAGTAATTTGCCTACGAAATTTTAATTCTGTCACGGAACTTTATTTCCGTCAGAAAATTCCCTATGGAAACATATTTTCGTCCGTAAACTTCGTACTCAATTTTTTTCGGGAACTATTGGCGTCTATTTTTATGACGACTTTTACTATCTCGTTGCTACATTCCTTTGCAAAAGTTTGGTGGAAATTTTCCCTCCTCTTTAAAGACAGATTTTTTTCATCACAAAATATCATTTTCTTGACAAGTTTACCTATGGAAATCAATTTTTATCATTATTTTATTACAAAATTTTTTATAGGAAATTTTTTATCAATAATTTGCAATTTTCTTATATCAAAAGTTATTAAAATAAATTAAATCGAAAAATTAAACGTCAAAATTTTTACGAACTGAATTGATTGACTATTTTTTTAATCATTCGTGAAAAGAAAAAAACAATTATTGCTTGGCCCACGTTCATTGCGATGGGAAAAGAATCTATGGGTACAATGAGCACGACATTCAGATCGGTGATGCCCATTGAAAAACAAAAAGTGTCAAGAAAAGGTAAAGTCAATAAAATTATTCAATGTTTAAATTATTAGATTGGATTTGAATTCTGACTTAGAAACACACAACGTCCTATAATGTAATGCTTCGGCTTATTCTGTAAAAAACTTTGATAAGAAATTAATGAAAATAAAAGGAATTG
Source organism: Erythroxylum shatona (assembly GCA_027568895.1). Classification (NCBI taxonomy): domain Eukaryota; kingdom Viridiplantae; phylum Streptophyta; class Magnoliopsida; order Malpighiales; family Erythroxylaceae; genus Erythroxylum; species Erythroxylum shatona. The sequence goes on along the minus strand of JAOSBK010000206.1, from coordinate 3,076,653 downwards.
AAGGTAAAATATAATGAAAGTTACGAAAACATTATATAATATTATACATAAGCCAAATTCTAATAATGTCATATCATGTATTTTATCCATATATTTCTCATTATACATATATATATACACATGAGAGTTTTGTTATACACTTCAAATTAAAATAATAAGTGGGGTGTCAGAACGATTATAAAGATTATATTACACATCTACTTTTTATATTTTTAACAATTTAGTTCAAAACGTTAATTCTGTTATTATTTTACTGATTTGGTTAAAGAAATTTTTTTATTCATGACACATACGCTTTTGCATAGAAAATTAATGATCACAGAAAATTAATGATCAATTAAATATACCCATAGCTTGTACCCATAACCAACAATCTAAATATGGTATGACTTAAATAAAAGATTGATCACTTAATTGAAATTTTTAAAAATTTGGACACTTAATTGAAAAATCTTAAACAGTTTAAAATTTATTATTCCAACATTATGCAAAACACCTTTTTAGAAGTACAAATCCTTCATCAAGAGTATGAATAGCAATGAATTATGTGGGTTTGGACCATAAACATTTTTGTAGTTCATGACTACAAAAACTTAAAATACAGGGATTGAGTAACCTAATTTTATTTTAATCTTTAAATAAAATAACTATATTTTCATCTTAATTGATTAAAACTTAATTCGAATTTGCAGTGTTCCAAAAGAGGTAACTTATAAATTTGCTTGCCTTCCACTTGAACGTGAAGAATTATAACCTACAATGCTTGTATAATTTGTGTTATTTAGACAATTTTTGTACATGTAATTACAAACACACTTTTTTTTTTAATAAAGACGTGACTTTGAACTTGAGGCCTCCTAATCTGAATCCATTAAAGATGAGCGGGCATAGAACAAGTTTGTTCAACTTAGGCCTGACTCAAGTCCACAAGTCGAGCTTCAAGGTTTAATGCAAATGATGCATGATTGCTCATTTTGATGGGCAAACTGAGTTTCTAAAAATCTAATACCAGCCGTAAATTCTATTGACAGGTCTATCGAGCGATTTCAAAGAATCCGTACTCTGTAATTATAAAAGAAAAACAATATTAATGAGCAAAATGAGTTAAAACAACCTCAGGAGATGAAGATGTAGAGCTTTTATCATTTAGTTGCTGTTTTGGTTTGTTCAGAAATTAGCTTTCAGGACTATCTTAGCCTCATTTGCTGATCTTCTACCGAGTGTTGTTGAATTTTTTGAAATTTTGTTCATATAATACAATTGTTTGAATATTTCAAGATATAATACAATTGTTTGAATTTTTCAAGAACTAAGTGACTCATGAAATTTCTTTATATTATATTTTATTAAAGAATATGAACGTGCGAAATTTTATTTTTATGAGAAATAGTAATTTATATATAAGAAAATTTATATATCAGCTAAAAATTTTAAAGCATTAGGTTATGGATCATTTTTTATGCATAAATCACTTTTATTTCCTTGATCATAAGATTTATTACTTATTTTAATAAAGTATAAATAAGATAAATCTTTAAATTTGTATAATTTCTTCAAAAACTGTGTTGTTTTTAATTATTTTAATAAATATAAATTAAATAATTGTTCAAAATTATGTATTTTCAAAAAATTTAAAAAATTTGTCTTATTAATTAATTTCTTGTCTTAATTTCTATTAGAAATAAACAATTGGCCCCAACTTTTAAATCGATTTTAAACTTCCAATTAAGTTTGAGTTTAGATCTGAGTTAAAACTCGATTATATATTTAAAAAATTCTTGTTTTTTGCTTTTTTTATCCTTTTCTTTTCTCCTCTATCCCTCCTTTTATTTTGTGACGATTGATATTGCCCATTTCCTTAATTTATTTCTTCTTCTTCAATGCTTGAAGTTCGTTTCTTTAATTTATCTTCTTTTATTGCCATTTCTTTTATGGTTTCTTGCTGTCATGTGCGTATTTGGTTGGATGATATTAACAAGATCGTGGAAGGATTGAATGATAGTAACTAAGTTCGCCAATGATGGAGGGTTGTCGGGTTTGCAGACAATAATGTCCAAGTTTGATGAGTTGGATCAAATTTAGTTGACCAAGTTGGAAGTGAACAATTCGAGCTATAATTAAATTTTAGGTGAGAATTGACCTATATTAAATAAAAGGATTAAAAGTTTATAATTTTAAAAAATATTAATTGATTGTTTATACTTTTTAGATTATTCTCTTCCAAATTATTAAAGTAATATGTATTGAATTAATCATTTATTTTAGATTGTTGATTTATTAAATAATTTGTAAATTATTGTAATAATTCAAGAATTTACTAAATATACATTAAGATTGAGAATAAGTTACTTTGAATTTAGATTCGTACTAATTTATTGAATTTAAAAGTTATTAAATTCAATTCTAAACTTAAACTCAAGTTTAATTGAGTTTGAATACCTAAATTTAAGATTTGATCCATTATTTTAGGTCTTTTAAAACTAATTTATCATCACTAATATAAAACATTATAATAAAAATCTAGTTAATATGCGAAATTTAGAGAGGTTCGTAAAAACGCAAATCTTAAAAAAGAAACAATACTAATAAATAAATAACTAATATATAAATATAATCATCATTAAAATTCAATTATCATTCCCGATGTCAAAAAAAAGAATATTATCTTCAAAGTTATCTAGAATTCCGTCTGTTAAATTGGATGGATAGAAAACCTGCTCACACGAACACGAAATTCGTTGAGTTTGTTGAAAGGCCTAACTCGTCTCCAAAAATTAGCTTTAGAAGGAAGGTTTGTATACTATTATAAATGGTTGAATGCACTTATACTTGTTTAATGTAAAATTCTTGGCATAACCTCTCAGCTCAAAGCAAAATTGGACATCTGTTGGGCATATTAGGCAAAAGAATAAAACCGGACATCGTCTCAAACTATTGAAACAAACGGACTCTGATATCATATTGAAAGGTTTAACTCATCCTCAAAAATTAGCTTTAGAGAAGTGGTTTGCACGCTGTTATAAATGATTGAATGCACTCACACTTGTCCGGTGTGAAATTCTTGACAGGATTAGTTCCCCGAGAAATTGATCTTGCACTGAGCAACATTTGCTTCCTTGGTAGATCACCAAATTAATTTGTAACTAATCCCTATTTTGAGCTACTCTTTCTCGACCCTAATCTAATTAAAACCTGTCCTTTCACTTGGTTTTGATACCTAACAGCTAATGTCATAGAGTTGGCTTTCAGACAGAAAAATGTGAGCACAATTATAATAAATTATAACTACAATAATTAAAATTATATACCGCAAAATAAATATTTTTTTAGTCTAATAATAAAATAATTAATATATTCGAAACTATATTGACTGAAATGGCTAAATCACATAAATGACTCAAAGGTTTTGTGAAACTTTCGGTTTTTGGGGTAAGTTAAATACCACTATAATTACGTAAATATATTGACTTGCTTTAATTTAAAAAAAGTGTAAATAAGGTTATTCAAAAAATTACCCATATCATTTAATAAAAAATTGGAGTGTTGACTATTGACTTATTCAAAACAATTTATAATTTTGCATTAAAAAATATGTATTTTCATATATGATTTGTTATTTTTTATTTTTCAAATCCTAAAATACTTAAATCATAATACAATACTAAATATTAATAAAAATTTTCTTTGAATTAAGTTGGTGTAAGTTAGGGCAACATAAGACTTTGTGTGAACACTTATCACACTTCAACTGGACCCTGTGACCAATTCTAACATCTAAGTACTATACAAAATCATTTTCCTTTGTCATCTTTCATCTTACTTAAATCAATAGCAATCCAACAGATCATAGATTCATAGGTGGAACTTGGGAGTCATCAGTTGGATATTCAAAGATGCTATACATCCTAGGCTAACTAACCCAAGTTTTTAATGGCTTTCACCACCCTCTTGCATCTGGGCAAAGGTAGGTCTCCCACTTTGAATAAAGAGTACCAAATCCCAGTTTAGCAATAAACTAGAAACCCCATTAAAGAGTTTACTACATGACATCGTCAAGTGTCATTTTGTCCCAAAAGTCACTCACCCTTCACTAAACCTGAACATGGTTTGGTTTTTCTTGTTGCAGGGCACTTTCTGTTTTTCTCGACTCTTATTAATAGTTTATAGGGTTCACGGAATTCAGTTAAACCCACTTCTCTAACCAAAAGGACACGGGTGAGGTTGGTAGGGTTAGGGTCTTGTGGATTTTACGTTATCTTGATGACAAGTTCCAAAAACCCCATTAACGGGATTAGTTCACCTACTTAAGACATGACATCCTCCACTTAGCATTAGAATCTTGTAATCTTTCGGACAGTGACCTATCCAAATTATTATTATCACAATCATCTTGTCGTTTTCACCAAAATTGTTCAATCACTATCTATAGAAAAACTCTTTCATGCAATGTAACAAAAAGCTTATTAGTCTAGTTTTATTTTAAGAATCATTTTAGTATCATTCTTTTAGATAGGAGAAAAAAAGAATTTCTGAATAGTCAATAATCTAAAAACACCTAATACAACTATAAATAGACTACTAATGTGTCACTACAATTTGATCATAACTCTACTTGGATAACTTTCTAATTGAAATATGAATCAAATATAATAATCAACTTGAATTAATCATGTAACGTTATACTAATATATATTTAAAATATGAAATAAAATAAATAAATTTTATAATAATAAAATCTATAATCTCTACCTTTTGAGTGCCTAATATATAAATTATCGCCTATATGTAATAGTTTGCAAATTACCTTTTATAAAAAGAATCGACTATATGTAATAGTTTGCAAATTACCTTTTATAAAAAGAATTATTTGATGAAAAAACGATTCAAAACTAAATAAGGACTTCAATTCAATTGATATTATATATTTTAATACATTTTTATTAGGCTGGGGTTATTATTAGTAGTTGGAGTGCGTGAGATGGACAAAACCCTAGTTTTGGTTTGAGCTAAAAGTACAAAAATTTGATGTCTTTTTTATTTTTGTTGATTCTTTACAAGATGTTTTAGGAGGGTTTTTTAAACCATTCACATTTAGATTAATCCTAATTTGAACCTAATAGATTTCTTGCGAGAGGTGAAATTCTGAACTCAAATTTTAACTCTGTTTTGTCAAGTCATCTGAAAGCAAACTGTTTCTCTCATCTCCGACACTTTCATGTGTGACTACTTACCTCACTTCAAGGATAGTGTACTTGCTTGGGGCTTTCATGTCTGGTCAGACCTCAACACTCTTTTAACGAGTCATCAAAGCGAAGGCTCCACCTTGGAAGCCAATGACAACTCGAAACTCCATTATTCCTGCTTGCAATAATGTTACCAAGAAATCATTTTGGAGGTCCTTTACTTTACTTGAACCTAACTAATTCCTTACTCGGTATTTCGCATGCAAAAATGGATGAAATTGGTGTTTAGAGAAAGAGGGTTAAATATATTGGAATTCTCAATAATTTGATTTTTTAATTCATTCAAATTCTACCTATTGCAAAATTCTTTTAGTCATATTTTATTTTTTATATAATATATTGTCATTTTTAAACTATAAATTAACGAAAAATAAAGAAAATATGATTAAAAAGATTGTGGATAAATAATATGTAAATAATAAATTGTAAGACATAAATATTAAAATATAAAAATTTGAATGTAATTATTCTTTTTAAAGGTTTTGCTTCCATGGTTACACATTGTTAAATTGAATATAATATTAAATTAGATTTTACACTGTTACTATAATATTACCAAATGATTTATAATTGCAATTTATAATTATGTTTTTATTATTTAAAGTTAGTCAAGATTAAATTATTATAATACTCATAATAATATTATAATTTATTATTCACATCGTAAAATTATAATATCTCAAATTTAAACTGGTCTAATAATAATTTCAATTCAATATAAAATTTACAAATTAATAATAATTTAATTAAAAATTAATTAAAAATATTTTTTTATACAAGATTATAATGTTCAATATTTCTCCAAGTCTAAGTAGATATATTTAACTTTAAGGCCCGGCCAAGTGCGTATGTTTATTCCAATCCGCTAAATAAGAAAAAAATTAAGAATTTATAACAAAACAAATTGACTAAAACACCCTAACAACTTGAGACAATTACAGCCGTTAGTGGGTTCGTTAACTCCCACTCTCCGACCTTTCACTTTTCAACCGTCGGTTACGGCAACAATAACGAGGCAAGTACTTCAAAACAACACTCAAATACTCAGATTTTCCTAAAATTTTCCAATTTTTTATATTTTTTTTGGCAAAAATTCTCGAGGAAGAAATTTTATTCCAAATGTAGTTAAGTTTCTAATTTTTTATTTTACTAAATTAATCTTAATTTGTCAAAAATTTCTGAACAATTTTTTATTTTATCAGTATAATAATTTGTGCAGCAACGGGTAAGATTAATCTTTTGTGACCAAAAAGTCAACGATTCAAGTCACGAAAATAACTTCTTATAAAATGTAAAGGAAAGATTGTGTAGAATTGATATCACTCTTATACCCTTTATCCTTCTTCTTTCCTCTTCGATAAACCAGCTTCCTAGTATGGTCCTTGTGATATTTTCCTGAGGGTATCAAGGGTTGAGGAGGCTAAAGCCTCATCGAAGGGTCACCTTCGGTCAGTCTCGGAAAATATGGAGAAGGGGTAAGAATCATCGTCTTCAAAGGAATTCCCTCCCCTTTCCAGTAGGGGTGAGCATTATTCGGGCCGACCCGATTACCCGGCCCGGCCCGAATTAATTCGGGTAAGTAAATGCTAAATTTCGGGTAATTCGGGCCGGCCCGGGTATTCCCCGAATTATTTTCAGGCCGGGACGGGTAACTCCGAAAAAATTCAGGCCGGCCCGATTACCCGAATTAGGTTTAAAAGAATTATGAAATAGGGTAATTAGGATAATTCGGGTAAATCGGGCC
>JAOSBK010000206.1:3052975-3069566 GCA_027568895.1 Erythroxylum shatona | reverse complement strand
ATCGGGCCGGGTAAATAGGTAATTCGGGTAAATCGGGGCTGGTAAGGTCGGGTAATTCAAAGTTCGGGTTCGGGCCTGGTAAGGGAAAATTTTTTTTGGGTAATTCGGGCCGGGCCCGAACAGTGAAAATTGAGCTCGAATTACCCGAATGCTCACCCCTACTTTCCAGTGAGTGACTCAAGTGCGATTCCGGGGTTTCAACAGTTGGGTTAAAGGTTCCAGAGGGTCAAAATAATGCTTATTCGTCGATGATGGGGGCTTGGAATATTAAGCTCAAGGTTCTTCATAATAAAGGGTATCTAAAATATTACCCAGACGTCATTCAAGATGGCATCTTCTCTCTTACGATTAAGGTGTACAAGCGGGAGCGGGGCCTTAGTCAAATGCTCTAGTTGGTTTCCTCTGGTTTAAGAGGTTGGCTTTCCCTGTTGTTAATGCTTGGGCTAAGGCTTGTTAGGGTAAAAAAGGCCTTGAAAAGGTTATGCTCAGGGAGGATGGTTCGGTGATGTTCAAATTCTCGGTGAACTCTAATCTATCTAAGATTATAGACTAGGGGTCATGGCAGATTGGGGACCAGTCCTTGTTTTTGCAGCAATGGAAACCAAGTTTGGGTTTGGACAGGGGCTCGATTGAAGTTATCCCTTTGTGGGTGCAATTTCATGGTTTACCTATGAAATATTGGACAGTTGAAGGTCTGAGTCATTTGGCAGTGCTTTAGGTCAACCCCTCTGTATGGATTTACAAATAGCTTCAATCGAGCATATTGGTTATGCGAAAATCTGTATAAAGATTCCTAAGATGGCTCTATTACCTGAAACTCTACCTATTATAAGACTTGGAGAAACTAGGGATCTGGTAAGAGATGAGATTACTATTTCATATCTGTGAACACCTTTTTTATCTAAAAAGAAATGGGTAGCTACAGGTAGAGTTTTTCAATCAGGGATGCGGGAGGAATTGTTGTCAGAAAAGTCCCCTTCCTTGGGACAGAAGGGTCTGTCTAATACTGAACAATGCAATGAGGCAGTTGGGGATGGTAAAACTGATGGTAAGGTGGACCAAGTGGCCCCGAGTTAAATTCTAGAGGGGGAGGGGGAGATTAGGGTATAAGAGGTCAGTGGATTCTGCTAATTCTGAATCCCTGAGAGCAGAAGGTCAATCAAATGGTTTAAAATCAACTCATACTCAGGGAGATTCCAATTCTATAGAGTATGTTACAACAAAAACTTCAGAACCATTTACTATCTTAGGTAATTAAGGAACTAAAGACAAATTTTGAATATGTGACTCATTCTCCGCCTATTTGCAGTAATTACTGGTAAGGGTAAAGGTCGGAAAAAGGGTAAGAAGAAGAAGCATAAAGGGGTTATATCCCCTGAATGCCTTTTCTAACTGGTTCCATAGATGTTACTATTAGTGTGGAATACAAGGGGGTTAAATGAATCTATTAAGAAGTTGATGGTACAGGAAGTGGTAGCAAAGCAAAAACTGATTTTTTTTTGGGCTCTTAGAGACTAAAATAAATAATGGTTCAATTCACAAAGGTTTGGCTTTTTTAGGTGTTGAATGGAAGTGTTTTTTTAACCATGATTATCATTATAATGGCAGAATTTTGTGTTGGTTTAATAAGGATCTGGTTGAGGTTCATGTTGTCTAAATGAGTGAGCAATGCATTCGTTTACATTGTTGGCTAATAGGAAGGTTTCATTTTGAAGTTATAATTATCTATGCTTCTAATTTTGATTTTCAAAAGGCTAAGTTGTGGGAGGACTTGAGGACAACTCATTCAAGTATGCAACTTCCATGGTTAGTTTTGGGAGACTTCAATTGTTGTTTAAATTCAAATGAAATTAAGGGAGGTGCAAGTTTTTAACCTGGAACAGGGAGGGAGCTTTTTCAACTGCTTCAACGAGTTGATTTAGTGGACCTTAGAGGATCAGGTAGATGGTTCACATAGGGTAATAAACAACATGGGAAGCTTATTAAAAGTTGTGCTTTGAAACTAGATTTATTAAAAGCCTATGATACCTTTAGCTAGGAATACTTGAAGTTATGTTAGGAAGCAATCGGCCTACCGGAAAGGTTTTGACATTGGATTCTGCAATGTATCCAAACTACGTCGATGAGTGTGTTAGTGAATGGGATTCCAACGAGGCCTTTTTTCAATACAAGAGGGATCAGGCAAGGGGATCCTCTCTCCCTTTACCTATTCACTCTGGCTATGGAGGGTTTTTCAAGACTTGTTTCTAAACTTGTGGGTTGTGGCTAGTAATGGTTTGTTCCAGCGTCATTATAAATGTCGGGGTCCCACTTACTTTATGCTGACAATGTTATCTTGTTTTGCAAGACTGAACCTCAAGTTATTACGATGATGATGAATATGGTGTCCACTTTTTCTGCTTAGTCGGGGATGAAGATAAATGAGCAGAAGAGTGAGGTGTACGTGTCTTCTGATATTTAGAATCCTGAATGGATAAGTAATATGGTGAGCTTTGCAAGACAAGGAATCCCTTTCGCTATTTGGGAGTTCCTATTACCGTTAGTAAGCCTAAGTATTTAGATTTTACTCCTTTGATAGAAAATTGAAAGCTTGAATCCTTGCTTGGCATAATAGATTCTTGTCTTTAACTACTAGAGTCACTCTTATCACTTTTGTATTAAATAGTATGCATATACATTGGGCATCCCATTTTGTACTTCTAAAGAAAGTGATCACGGATATAGAGAGGGTATTAAAATCATTTCTTTGGTCTTAAAAAATAGAGAATTGTAAAGAGGCCAAAGTGAAATGGAGTGAAATTATCCTTCCTAAGAAGCATGGGGGTTTGAGTGTCATTTCTATTCCTCAAATGCAACGAGTTATGCTTCTTAAGAGGATTTGGAGATCATTTGTGGATGAGGAAGCCTTGTGGGTGAAATGGGTGCAGCTTTTCTATCTTCAAACTCAAAGTTTCTGGGCCCTACAATGTAAACGTTGTTATTCGTGAGTTTTTAAGGGTATGTTGAATCTTAGGGAACAGGTTTATCCTTGCTTGAAGTATAGGTTAAGGGATGGAGATGAGATTTGGATGTGTTATGATAATTGGTCAGATTTTAGCCCTTTATGATCGCGTGAGGATCTATAGGTGTTACAGAACAGGATCCCTAAGGTGACTACAGTTGCATGGCTTAAACAGGAGTGGGATAGACTTCATACTCCACGTCATTTTCATATGATGGAGAATTACTTACCGGAGATGCCAAATTTAAGTAAGAAGGAAAAGTTGATATGGACTTTACATTCAAGTGGAATGGTCAATAATAGATATGTTCATAGCTTACTAGTTGAGCCACGAGAATCAGTCCCATGGGTAGATATAGTGTAAAAACAAGTTCTGTGCCTCAAAGTTGTCAATTTTTTTTATAGTTGGTGATCAAAAACAGATTAAGCACTAAAGATCGTTAATTTGAGTCTTATGATCCCTTATGTGTCTTATGTAAACATGTGAATGAGATGAGAAATCATTTGTTCTTTGAACGTAGTTATAGCAAATCAATATGGAGTGGAATTTTGGATTTGATTCGTCTCCCAAGGTTCTTATTGATATGGGATGATGTGTTGGAATCTATCATTCGGAATGCTAAACCTGGTTACAAAGATGGACTACTATGCAAGACTTCTTTCCAGATGATTATCTATTATATTTGGAGGGAAAGAAACAGAAGAATCTATAATAACCTGGAACAACACAAATTTGAACTTGTCGAGATAATTGTCAACTTGATTAGAGAGACTATCTTAGCTAACAGAAAACAGGACCCCATCAGCTGTGAACTTATATCACTATGGTTAATTTAAATCTTTTGTTGTAATCGTTGTATTTTTGTATCATGTACAATAGTTTTTGACTGTAGGATCCTTGGTGAGGATCATATACAAATTTTTACCTTGTAAAAAATAATTTATTTTAATTTTCTAAAAAATTCAAAATTTTAAAATTTTGACAAATTATATTAAATAAATAAAAATTTTAATTTAATTTAACAAAAATAAAAATAAAAATATGCTTGAAATAAATTATAGATTAATTCAGACTTTTCCTTCACCTCTTTTCAAATTCTGATCTTTTACTTTGCTCTGTTCAGTGCTGTTTTGAATTGGGATTATTGCATGCATCGTCGAGAGTGTATCAATGGTGTATATATATAGGGTATGTTCCAATTATCCTTAGAGGTGGTTTTAGTTGATCAGAGCTTTCTCTCTGTTCCTCCATGAATGTAGCTTGCCCTTTTCCAAGAATAACCAACCTCCTAAACATACACCATTCTTTTCAAAGCATTAATTATCGATCAGGCTCCCTTGTTATTCTCTCGCTCATCCTGATTTTTTGTTACAAGAACCAGAACATGTAGACAATTTAATCGCTGATTTGATTCCCACGTTTCTGTTTTCTGGGTGCTTCAGAGAATTGGGTCTGAGGTTTTTTTTCTCTCTTCAGGAGAAAGAAACCCAGATATATAGTTTTTTTAATGGCTGTCCAAAGTAAGCAAGCTTCTTCTTTTTGCTTGTTCTGAGTTGAAAGTTTCAATTTTTATTAGATTTTGGCACGTGGGTCTGTTCCTGGGCTCTGTTTCAGATGGAAGAGATATGAACATCTGAAATCTTTTTGCATGGTGAAGTTCTGTGTTTCTAAATCAATCATCTATCTTCTCTTACAACTATTTTGGCTTTTTGTGGATTGACTCTTTGTTTCTCTGCATTTTCCTGTCTCACTCTCCTCTGTTTTCTCAGAATTTAATAGAAGTTATCAGTTCCATATGTTTCTTGGTTTGGATTTTATTTCATCTCTGGAACTCTTTGTTTCTCTGCAATTTTATTTCATCTCTGGAACTCTTTGTTTCTCTGCCTTTTCCTGCCTCACTCTCCTCTGTTTCTCTGAATTTAGTAAAAGTTATCAGTTCCATATATGTTTTTTGGTTTGGATTTGTTCAATTTCTGAAATGTCCTTTTCCTTTTGTGAAACGAACGATGAAGAAGCAGAAAGTAATTGCCAAAAGAATCCAGAAATGGCAACGCAGTGTGATCCATCACCAAGATGTGTATTGGAGATTCCTGTTTCAGGGACAGACTCTGATCACAGCAGCAGTAGCAGTACTTGCAGCTCAGGCTCTAGTGAAAAAGTAGTCCACGACAATAATAATAATAATAATAATAACCACCATAAAGCATTAATTTCCATAGATAACAAAGAATGGAAACACGTGCTAAAGAAGTCAGTGAGGAGGTTTTCTGTGATTCCTCTGCTCACAACCTATGAGCTTAAAGCCGGCAAGAACTCGAAGAAGAAGTCAAGAGTCCAAACCTCCTCCGACTTGCTCATAGATATGAATGGAATGTTGATGTCTAAACCGTCGTGGAGGAACTTCGATCCTACGGAGCTTGCGGCTGCTACTGATAATTATGATCCTGGTGAGTATTGGAACTTTTCACAATTTCCTGTAAGCTGTCTTAAGGGTAAAGCTCGTTTAAGGTCAGTGGATTAAGAAAAGTTTGCAATTCTTATCAGGAAGATGTTAATATAAAGATGAACATCAGATTCCATTGGTTGCTTTGTCAGATTCTGGTTTGTGCCTGGCAGATGTCCTCAACCTATGGTTTTTGATAAAGATAGGTCTATCTTGGTTGTAGTTGAAGTCTTAGCACTTTCAGTCTACTATATTAACAGAAGGCATGACTAGGATTGAAATTGCTTTCTACAGCATATGCTTTTACTCTGGTTGTTTTGATTATTCAGACAACCTGCTTGGAGAAGGAGGCCATGCACAAGTGTACAAAGGACGTTTGGCAGATGGTCGAGTTGTGGCTGTGAAGAAGCTAGCGCAGATCGACAAGGAACAAGAAAACCAAGTATCTGATTTCTTATCCGAACTTGGGATTATTGCTCATGTCAACCACCCAAATGCAGCTAAACTTCTTGGCTTCAGTATTGAAGGTGGTCTGCATCTTGTGCTTGAATACCTACCCCAAGGAAGCCTTGCTTCTGTACTCTATGGTAGCTGTTTTTCTAAAACCTCTAATAACTGAGCTCAAGTTCCTGAACCAGTAATAGAGAATTTTCATTGATCAGGAGACCTTAAAATGTTTCAGGTGAAGAGGAATGTCTAGATTGGAAGAAGAGGTTTAAGGTGGCCATTGGAATCGCAGAAGGATTGAAGTATCTCCACCATGATTGTCCTAGGAGAATTATCCATAGAGATATAAAAGCTTCAAACATATTACTCACTGAAGAATTCGAGGCACAGGTGATCTGCAGATCAAATCTTGAGGCGTTTGTTTTACATTTCTGAAATACTTTTTCCTTTTCCCTTTTCCAAGACTTTTGATTTGATTCTTCGTCTATAGATTTCTGATTTTGGATTGGCTAAGTGGCTTCCAGATAACTGGATCCACCACACAGTCTACCCCATTGAAGGCACCTTCGGGTTAGGCAATTCAGACTTTGCTATTTGCTTTATCAGTTTGCAAAATGGTTAGACCTGACCTACCTTGACCTGACCTGATATGTACATGGATTTCAGATACTTGGCTCCGGAGTACTTTATGAACGGAATTGTCGATGAGAAGACCGACGTGTTTGCTTTTGGAGTTCTATTACTAGAGATCATCACGGGTCGTCGAGCTGTTGATTCCAGCAAACAAAGCCTTGCAATCTGGGTATGTTTTGATCCGATCCTGCACATTCAAAACTAACAAATGATATAAGAAAACTTTCAGTACAATGTGCTTTTAATAGATCAACAACTTTGATGGATGATTGTTCTGCACAGGCAAAGCCATTGTTGGAGGCAAACAATGTTAAAGAAGTAGTTGATCCTCGGTTAGGAGACAAGTACGATCCCAGTGAAATGAAGCGTGCCATTTTAACAGCTTCAATGTGCATTCACTCCATACCTAGTATTCGTCCATACATGAATAGGGTACGTACCAGGTTCTTGTTCTTAAACCTTGTCAACTTCTATAGACTTGCAAGTAATATCAAAAACCCTTGGCAGGTTGTACAGATACTAAACGGTGATGAAGCTCCAACAATGGAGTTCACACAGAAAACCAACTCAGGGAGCTCTGTCCTTTTAGATGGTTGTGACTTGCCGGATTACACCGACTCCAACTACCTTAACGACCTGAATCGCCATAGGCAACTCTTGATGGAGTAGACCGATCGATGATGGGTGCTTTGTATGTATCATAAAATCAAATCCATCACCTAGCTACTGCTTGCTGCTAATTTTTTTTCTTTCTGTTTTTCACTTGCCTCCTACCTGGTGAGTTTCAGACATTTACGAGTTTTCAGACACACCGCGTAGACCTAGTGACTGAGTGTCCTTCCTTCTCCTACGAGGTGTGTGTACCTAATACTATATAGTTAGAGGCCTGTAACGAATTGGCAAAATGCACATATTCTATGTGAATATACAGAGTATATATGATTATGAATACCCTTTTGACATTAGAGATGATAATGGGCCAAATATGACTCGGCCCGGCCTGGTCTTGACTGAAGTTAACGAGCCAGACTCAAGTTGATCGCAAAAAAATTTGATTTAAGATTGTAAATTTGTTTAACAACTAAATAACAACATATTTTTCATTTTTTAATAAATAAAAAATAAATTGAAATATATGAATTAGCATTTATTTATTTAAAAAAATTAATAATTATTAAAGCCAAATATAATAAAGGATTAATTATTTTTAAAAGTCTCATATTTTATTTAATTTTATAATTTTAATACAAAATTTTGAAATAAGACGTGGAAATATTTTAATTTTTAATTTTTAACAAAATTAAACCAAAATTAATTTCTCGTTAATTATGTCACGTTAATATTTATATAATGTGACTCTTATATCATCATTACATTCAGTCCGAAGTCTGATAATAAAATAAAGTTTGGAAAAGTCTGATAATACGCAGCTTCACGTAATAGAGAGGTTGTTTTCGATAAATCCGTGTGTAGATGTGATAATAAAAGAATGGCGTAAGATAAGAAGTATATATAAATTTTAATATTTAATAAATTATAATTATAATTAAATTATGTAACATATAACAAATGTGTGACGTAACTGATAACATCAACAATTTTACAAAAAACACAAACCAAATGGCGATACAATTCGCGATTCTGTTATTCACAATCGCCGTCTTCGCACTCCAGTACTACTATGTCAAGCGCTCCTCTACCGCCAGGCTCCGATCAAAGAACCGAACCTCAGTCGAGTCCCACCGCCGCCTCCGGAAGGCATCGCAATTCCTCTCACGCGCCACCTCCACCTCCTCCAAATCCCAATCTCTAACCCTAGCCAGAAGCGCTCTTCTGGAGGCCGAAACAGCCGTCGCTCTCTCTCCCAACGACCCCGGCCCTCTGGTTCTCAAGGCTTTCGCTCTCGATCTACTTGGGCGGAAAACGTCGGCCCTGAGATCGTTGGATTCGGCGTTGGCGCACCGGCGCGGGAGGTCGCTCGCGGGGAGAGAGCGCGGGGATGTTCTTGTTAAGAGAGCGGAGTTGAAGATTGAGGTGAATAAGAAGCGGCGAGTTGACTCGGCGATTGAGGATTTGAAGGAGGCTGTGGAGGAGTTGAGTGGTCATGGAAACGACAGCGCGTTTTGTTTGTTGGGTGAGTGTTATGAGTGGAAAGGCATGAGTGGAGAGGCCAAATGGGCTTTTGAAGAGGCACTCAGGGTTAACCCTGAATCTGTAAAGGCTCGTCAAAGATTGGACATTTTACACAAGCAAAACTAAATCTATGAAGAATTGTTGTGATAAACTGAAGCTTGAGTCGATGATTCTTTCAAAGGTAAATTAAGTTTTTTTTTTCCTGAAAAAATATATATACTTTGATATAAGCTGCTAGTTACAATCATGCATGATGGAATTGAAGAAAATTGAACACTTTTCAATAACTTGATTCTTCCCTATAATTCTTTATCATTAAATATTCTTACAAGTTCGATTCATTCTGAATCTTCTCGGAGGAAAGAAAGATTAGAATTTTCTAGCCATTCAACAAAAAACACCATTCCTGCCACACAGGTTATGAAATAAGGACATGAGAGTTTAGTTCTAACGCTTTGTTGGGATCCGTTGGCTGAATATCTATGTCAATAACTCATTAGGGTTGGTGAGACCATATGTAGAACCCTGCAGTTTGAGGCAAGATGGTCATGGAAGAGGTGGAGCCAGAGGAGTCGGCACAAGCAAACTTGTTGGAGGTTTGAAGATTGTGTTGATAAAGAGCTGATGCTGCCTCCAAAGGAATACAGCAAGGAATGGGAGGAACAGGTTGAATTGTTGCAAAAGTTATAACATTGTTGCTATTGCCGCCATACCGGGGTTGCTGCTCCTGGTTCACCGTTGGTTTCTGCTCCCATTCAAGTGGGAGCTTCAAACGTTTTGCCGTCTTGCCACTGCCGTCAGTGGTGCCAGTAGGAAGAGCATTCCTCATTATTGCTTCCACATCGTATTGGTTCATCTCGAAATTGGTCACTGCATTCATTCCCCTGAACTTTATTGCAGCCACATCGTATGCTTCTGCTGCTTCTTCCTGCGTAGCTGTCACCACCATTTGCAGCAGACATCAAAATAACAATGAAGTCCAAGGTGCAGTGAAGATGCACTCGTGAATGCTCATAATTTGCTGTTGTACATGGAACAAAAATGTAAAGCAAAGCATTACCAAAGGTGCCAAGGTACAGATCCTTGTTTCCAGCAACACGACCTATTCTTGCTTGCCAACGGCCCTGTTGATGGTGCCTGCAGAAGCATGTCAAGCATCATTAGCATGAACTTACAGTAACTAGCAAGTCATAAACGGATGAATTGCCAAAGATGAACCTCGTGACACCTCTGTACATGGAAGCTCCCCTCGAAAATCCTGTACTCTTCCTATCAAACAATTTTTACAGAGATTATTATGCAATGTAACTGAAGAAGAAATTTTGAACAAATGTTGTTATGTCATTTTATACCTCCTTAGGGATGCAATAAATTCTTGCTTGGACACATGCTTCATCTCCTCCACTTCCTTAGTATAATCAGAAATCTGATTAAGATAATAACCTCGGTTGGTAAGTGAACAATCAAGTAAAAGCCAAAGCACCCGACAGTATTAGTATATTACGGGGAAGTTGGTTGTTGCTGCGAGACCCCAGTATTTAAGAGCTGCTAAGTCATAAGCTCTAGCTGCTTTATCTTCCATATCATATCCACCTGAAACAACCCAAAAGTTTCATCGAAGGAACGGTAAGTTTCATGTCTCTCCTGTTTTTATCTAAAGAAATGTACAAAGTTTACGTTCCTGAAAAACAAAACCCAAAAAATAAACTAAGTAGAGATGCTAGGTCTCACCCAGATATACTGTGGTAGTATGGTTCAAATGTTGGGAGTAACAGCCAGACATCCAAGATCCCCCATTCCATGGAAAAGGCAAAAGAAAGAAATTCAAATACCAACATCATTGGAAAGCTCAGATGCTGCAGACACTTTATATCGATACTGTATCGTTATATGTACTGATGTTCTTGTATCATACTGTTCGATGATGTAGACATTGACAAGTATCAATACTGTGTAACAATAAGTACCGATGCTATTGTATCGTACTGTTCGGTACTCTACTCTTGTATTGTAATGTTCAATGTATCGTGAGGCTCTTGTATCATACTGTTTGGTATCTACTCTTGTATCATATTGATACCGTACTTTACGGTACTTGTAAGGTATGTGTGCAAGTTTCTTTTCATTCCTACAATTTTTTACGCACTAACTACAAACCCTTTACAGGAAACCGAAGAGAAAATATATATAGAGAGGGAGAGAGAGGACCTTGACGCCCTTTCCTGGCCTGACCCTCCCTCTTACAGCTGTTATCCCATAGATGTGCTTCATATCTACCTGTCCATCTGTGTCTGCATCGACATGGCCATTGGCCAGAGAGGGTTTAAAAGAGTGTAACCATGAGTATATAACTGAGAATCCAAGTCCAAAATAATGCTTATCAGAGATAAATGCTCAATCTTGACACAAAACATCAGTCATTCACGACAATACCAGTTCTAAAACAAGAGATTGGAACAATGATTTTGTACCTAGTAACACCTCTGTACATCGAAGTTCGCTGTCCGAAGGGACCAGCAACCTTTTTGGAACAATCAGACTTTACGGACCCAACAGCCTTCTTTGAACATCCACCCTGGTTAGCCCCGACTGACAAACCATTGCTTGCACCGTCACAGCTAGAGGACCCCAAGTGAATGCCACCAACTTGAGTCCTATCTACTGAGGTCGAGTCGTCGACCTCGGAGCCCGAGTTGGTCGTAAAGTTCTGAAACCCAGTTATGGTCTTGAGGCCTTGATGTTCGTTGAAGTACGTAGCAGAGCCTTGGTCATAGATGTGAGTCAAGGAGGAGTCTTGAGTCTCGGTTTGGCTGTTATCTGAATACCGAACGATTGACATACATGAAAATTACAGAAGATGCTTCCTCAAGTACAATATATAGAATTCTGATAAAGAAAGAACACGACAGTCAGGCAGGGAGATAGAGAGCCGAAAGAGTTCAGTTTTACCATTAGAGTATAAGTCACCGATCAAGAAGTGAGGAGAGGCAGTGGATGAACTCTCATTAGAAATGAACTGATATTGAGATGACCTCAACATCTCCATTGAAGACGGTGAAAAGGAGAGAGAGTTAGTCGCTGGTACCATCTAACACAAACAAAAACCAACCATATTAAAGCACAAATCTCAAGATACACAAAACATGAAACGACCAAGAAAACCAAAACTTTACCTTGAACCGTTACTCAAAACCACCCATTTCCATAACAGAACCCGTAACGATACGCATTAAGCTAATCACTTTCCAGAAAACCAAACAACAAAAGGAAGACACAGAATACTGCGTCCTTCAGGCATCAGTCGCTGTTCTTCGAGCAGGTTACTATGTGGTGTACATAGTTTAGTAACTCAGTGCATGCAAAACCCATCACAGATTTGAGCTCAAAAACAAGAATCTAAACAGCATATCTCACTTTCTACTGATAAAGAAAGCGAAAGAAACAAGCTTTAGAGAGAGTGAGTGTGTGAAAACGGTCGTTTCACTTGGGGAGTTGGTCCTTTCGTGTTCATGTTTTTTGTCTTGTTTTCTCAATTTTGCACACTTGTCCTGCATGCACCTCACCTTGACCTTCCTATTGGATTTGAATATTAATAGCTACCTTTCTTATATTGAATGTATTCACATGTTAATGGGTTTATTTATAGAGTTTTCACATAAAATTTTTAAAATTTTTCATAAACTTATTATTAAAAAAGTTGGTAATTCAAATTTAATAAATTAATTATCAAAGACTTAATTTTTAAATCAAATTTAAATAAAAATAAGTTCATTTATTTGTTTTATTTTTAAAAATTAAATAACATTTTTATATAATGTTAAAAATTTCAATGCTAGGTTTAACTTTTTTTTAGTTTTTAAGGTTGAATTTATTTTAATA
The DNA here is from genome assembly GCA_027568895.1 of Erythroxylum shatona. Lineage (NCBI taxonomy): Eukaryota > Viridiplantae > Streptophyta > Magnoliopsida > Malpighiales > Erythroxylaceae > Erythroxylum > Erythroxylum shatona. The sequence goes on along the minus strand of JAOSBK010000206.1, from coordinate 3,057,029 downwards.
AATTTTATTTTTTAAAATTGATTAGTTTATTAATTAATTAGTTAATTTTTATAAATGAAAATAAAAAGAAAAAGAAGCTGGAAATTTTGATGAGAGAAGCACGTGGCAATGTTTTGACCATAGATCGAAGGTACAAATGCTCAACATCACCCGTAATTCCGGCGACGCACGTGCACGAACAAATCAAAACAAAGTGATATCAGTGGAGGTGCGGGGAATCGAACCCCGTGCCTCTCGCATGCGAAGCGAGCGCTCTACCATATGAGCTACACCCCCAATTGATGAGACTTAACACGTAATCCTTAAAATTTTATTTTGAAATATTTTTAACTTATTACTTAAAATTTTAAAATTTTTAATTAAATGATAAATCTTTTATAAATTTAACAATATAATTCAAAACGTTAATTTTATTAGTAATTTACTAATTTTAGTAACAATTTTTTTTATTACAACATATAAGTTTACTAATTTGAGTAACAATTTTTTTGATTATAACATATAAGTATCCATGTAGAAAATTTTTGATTAGATATTATGATCAATAGATAGTTAATTTTTACATATTATAGATAACCAAAGATTATATTAATCAAATCAATAAAACATTATAAAAACTAACGTTTTGAACTGTTGAGGTTATAAAAAGTTAATTATTAATTGCAAAATTTAAAATATTGCACATCTAATTGAAATTTTTTAAAAAATTAAATACTTTTAAATATGTTATTTTTAATAAAAAAAACCAATCATTGGTGGTTTTAATTATTGGAAATTCACAATTATTTCAATGCACATAAGAGGTAATATAAAAATAAAATAAGTTACATATAAAAATAAAATTATTATTTAAAAATTTAAATTATTGTCCTTAATTATATATAAACTCATTTATACCTAATATAATTTCTTTCTAGATCACCTCCTAACTCTTCATTAATATGTGACTCTGTGTTTATTTCCTTCAAGCAAATAAATTTATTTATATCATTTATGTTATTCTAACTCTATTCTAATTTCTCTCATTTATATATTTATATAAATTTTATATAAATTTATATAAATATGTGAAATAATAAAAGTGATCACGTTCCGTTTTAAGCGATTAACATGAGACGTGATCCTTTGGCCTGTGTACCATGTTCCTACCCTGTTTCAACTCATCCCAACCATTCATTTATGTGACCTAACATAAATAGATGACTGGGATGTCACATAAATAGATGACTGGGATGAGTTGGAACAGGGTAGGAACATGATACACGGGCCAGAAGATTTGAGGTGGATTAACATGTGGATCCGACATTAAATAGAAGTCAAACAATAAGCATGTAGTCAACTATGAGACAAACAATGATGGTACTGCACAAAAAGTAGCCCTACCTTTTTGACTGGAGCTGAGACCAAGCTAGCCTATGTAAGGTGGTTGAAATACGGAGTTAACGAGTCACACTTTTTTGTTTTTCACGCGGACATATTTTAAGGGAATTTTAATTATAAAAAAATATTTTTAGCGGACATATTTTAAGAGAATTTTAATTATAAAAAATATTTTTAAATTATTTAGATTCGGATTTAATCTCGCTCAAATTATGTTAATTTCTTATAGGAAGCAAAACTTTAGCCTCAAATTTTAAATAATTATATATATAAAGAATGATCGAACTCACGATCTCAATTAAATCAGAAAAATCCCTTACCAACTATTTGCATAACTTTCTTTTTCATTTAACAACAACAGAAAGGTTGACATTTTTTATTTGCTTTAAAATTAATAAATTAAAAAATATTATTAAAATAACGTCATCTTAATCACTACTTAATCGATTTTGAGAATGAAATCTCTTAACAAATGTATGTAATCCACCTATTATAATTGGGGCATTTAACATATTAAACAAGAGATAAGATTCAATTTGTTATAAAGTTAACAAATTTGACTCAAATTAAACAGATTTAATATTTTCAAAATTTTAATTTTTAAATTAAAAATATGCATTTAATTAGGGTTTAATCAAATTTGTGAGCCTCGGGTCTGATCAAGTTTTGGTTGAACTTGAACTCGACCATGAATTTAAAATTGAACTTGTCAATTGGTTGTCATCTTTAATTTTTAATACTTTCACATTTAATTCAAAAAACTATTTATGTTATTGGCAAGTTTAACATAAATAAAACTTGTTAGGTAGTAACATGTTGAGCTTGTTTTTTTTTATAAAGGATAAAAGTTGGATAATTTTGTATTATTTAAGAAATTTAAATTTTTTAAAACATTTATTAAAAATAATAACATAGTTGATGTGAACATCATATATACTAAATAAAATAATTTTTAAAAAAGATGAATTAATTAAATATGACTTAAACTAATAAATTTATTATAATTATTTTAAGTTACTAATTTAAGTCAATTTAATTGGTTCAAGTTGGATTTAAGAGTTAAGTCAAATTATTATGTAACAACAATAATAATAATAATTTAGTAAAAATTTCGTTGAACCGAAGGTCATGAGAAGTTTAGTAATACAAATCTTTATACATAATTAGTAGAGAGGTTGATTCTGAAATATAATGTCATAGACTAGAACAAGATTAGAACTGCAAAAATAATAGAAGTGATCACGTCCTCTTTTAAGCGATTAACATGTGGATCCAACATTAGATAGAAGTCAAACAAATTAGCATGTAGTCAACCATGAGACAAACAACGATGGTACTGCACAAAAAGTAGCTCAACCTTTTTGACTTGGAACTGAGACCAAGCCACCCTATGTAAGCTGGTTGAAATACGGGGTTCACGAGTCACTTTTTTTTTTTTTCCCTGTATTAAGAGGGTCCTAAGTATTGAAAGGTAATTTGAAGTTATCATATTTGGACTAATTTTTATTTAAGCTGAGTTAGTCATTTGTTAGAGATAAAGCTCAAATCTTAAGTTTTAAACGACTGCATATATAAAGAGAGTTTGAACCTATAACTTCTCTTAAGTTAAGAGAGCTCCTTACAAACTTACCTTCATGTACTTTCTTTTTCATTTAACAACAACGGAAAGGTCGACATTTTTTATTTGCTTTAAAATTAATAAATTAAAAAATAATATTATTAAAATAACATCATCTTAATCACTACTTAATCGAATTTGAATTGAATTTGTGTATGAAATCTCTTAACAAATATATGTAATCCCACCTACAATAATTGGGGCATTTAACATATTAAACAAGAGATAAGACTCAATTTGTTATAAAGTTAACAAATTTGACTCAAATTAAACAGATTTAATTTTTTCAAATTTTTAATTTTTTAAATTAAAAATATGCATTTAATTAGGGTTTAATCAATTTTGTGAGCCTCAGGTCTGATCAAGTTTTGGTCGAACTTGAATTCGATCATGAATTTAAAATTGAACTTGTCAATTGGTTGTCATCTTTAATTTTTAATACTTTCACATTTAATTCAAAAAATTATTTATGTTATTGGCAAGTTTAACATAAATAAAACTTGTTAGGTAGTAACATGTTGAACTTGTTTTTTTTTATAAAGGATAAAAGTTGGATAATTTTGTATTCTTTAAGAAATTTTAAAATTTTTAAAAATAATAACATAGTTGATATGAACATCATATATACTAACAAAATAATTTTTTAAAAAGATGAATTAATTAAATATGACTTAAACTAATAAATTTATTATAATTATCTTAAATTACTAATCTAAGTCATGTTTAATTGGTTCAAGTTGGATTTAAGAGTTAAGTCAGATTATTATGTAACAATAACAATAATAACAATTGAATTATTAAAAAAAACAATAATAACAATTTAGTAAAAATTTCGCTGAATCGAAAGTTTTTTTTTGAGAAATTAAAAAATTTCATTGATGAAAAAATATATAAGATACAAGGAGGTTAAGAGTAGCTAAAAAATCATAAGCAAAGCTTGTCAAAACGACCTAGGGTACCAAAACATTAAGCCTCGTCGTTTGGGCCGTTCAAAATGAAGACAAAAATTAGTCAAAGACTAAAAACAATTGGAATCGTTGGATAGCTCTGCATCGT
>JAOSBK010000206.1:3025033-3052875 GCA_027568895.1 Erythroxylum shatona | reverse complement strand
AATTCCTTTGTAAGTAGAAACAAGCCCTTTTATCACTACTCCACTTCATTGTCACAAAAAATGGAAACAAGAACTATCTGTCATTTTCTATGTTCTTTGAATTGAAAGCTAATTTTGGGATTGCATCCTGAATGGACTCTTCTAAAATGATCCCAACTTCTTCATTTTTTCTAACGACTTTAAAGATTCTTAATTTTTTAGATTTAGTTAGGTGGTAATCGTACCAAGTTTTCCACTGTTCAAAAAATTTTACTATTAAGACTTTAGTGATTGCATGCTCAGAGGTAATTAATTGAATTCTATAGGCATTGGCTGCCATTTTCATTTGTTACAACACATTTAAAATGTTGTATTAGGACATTCTATCAATAGTCCATTCATAGGCAGAACAAGCATTATACCTAGTATCTTGTAAGATTTGGTTTATGTTTATGATGGGGGTAACGGGGTTTTTCCAATGGAATTTTTGTTGCCAATGAAGTTTTGTTCACAATTAGAGGAGAATGGAGGCTTTCAGTTTTACTATTGCTTTCTTGCTCAATTGTATTCACTTCCTGGGACCTACTAGCTTTGACCTTAGTTTGACTTTTAATCTAGAATTTTGGATGGTATTCAAAGTTTGAGATATCGAGAACTTTGGATAATCAGAGACTATGTTCTCGTTAATGCTATTCAATTAGCTTTGGATGGTGTTGAGAAACTCTTCATTGTTCTTTTTCCTAAATTAGCTCAAATTGTTGTTGGTCGTTTTTTTTTTTGAGAAATTAAAAATTTCATTGATGAAAAAATATATAAGATACAAGGAGGTTAGGAGTCGCTAAAAAATCATAAGCAAAGCTTGTCAAAACGACCTAGGGTATCAAAACATTAAGCCTCGTCGTTTGGGCCGTTCAAAATGAAGACAAAAATTAGTCAAAGACTAAAAACAATTGGAATTGTTTGATAGCTCTGCATCGTCTAGGGTAAAACTACCCCGTCCTTTCACGAAGCGTTGAGACCACTTCCCCAATTCGGCAATGAGTCGGCTGATGCAGAGGAGATGAGAAAGGGAAGAGGGTGACAACTATGGAGAGACTCATCAGCGATGTGGCGACCAGGTAAATGCTGTTACAACTATTAAGAATCGTTGTGAGGGGCTAGTCTGTGATCCTTCTTATGGGTTGTAGTTGCATAGGCGAACCCCTGCGGTTTGCTTGCGAGACAGCTGAGGAGGGGGACCGAGGATCTGATTGCAGGGTGTCGACGACAATAGGCAAAGAGAGAAAGATGGCTGAATCCATTCAGGTAAGTCGCTGACTTGGGTAAGGTTTAGTTTGTGGTCTCCCCTTAAAAGGGAGAAATCAAAAGCTGAAGATCTGAGATGTACTCTAGTTTCTGAATAGACTTTGAGACGTACTCTAGTTTCGGAATAGACTTGTGTGTGGGAATTGATTAACGCATGTAGGACTTAAATCCTCCAGACATAGGCCATTCTCCCACTACAGTGTAGATGTAGCTGATTGACAATCAGTTGCTCCCTAACTATCGTAGTGATAAGCTTTGTGAGGGAGTTCATTGTATTTGTCTGGTTCCGAAATCTTCTACAGTTTCTTTCATGCCAGATTGTCTTAGCGCATGTAGCCATCAAGAGAAGGACTATGTCCTTGTCATGCTTCGACTGAGGCAGATTAGGAATCTCTTCCATAATGTCTAGGAGGCGACAGACATTGAGGTCTGGGGCACTGAGGATAGAAACTGTGAACCAGAGAGTTCTGGAGAAGCCACACTCAAAGAAGAGGTGGTCTCTGCTTTCTTCCTCTGTATAACAGAACACACAGTGCTTAGAAGAGGTTAGGAAAGTGAGTCTATCCATAGTACTCAGCCTATTCCTCATTGCCAGCCATAGAAAAAAAGTTACATTAGGTTTGAGTGCTGCATTCCAAACCAGAGTGGCCCATTCAACCCTATTTTCTGGCCTTGCCTTGAATTTCCTAATTGTCATAGGGGTAATATCAGAAATTGGGAGACCTCTCAAGAAATATATATCCCTTTCCCCTTGGCTGAGGAGAGGGATGTTCAGCCTGAATTGCTCCTCCAAAGAAAGTGTCCATCCACCATTAGAAATGATAGCATGAAGATTGGCATCCTTGGATATGCGGTTTAAGAGAGTAGTGGCCATGCTATTTGAGATTAAAGGCCCATTTCCTGTCCAATTATCAAACCAGAAGGAGATTCTATCCCCCTCCCCTATTTGGCAAGTGACGTGCTGATAAAGCTCTCCCCTCAACCTTAATAGTTGGTTAAAGAACTAAGTATAGCTGGGTTTAGGTTTTAGAGCCCAAAAACTCCTTCCTTTCAACATGTAAGAGTGCATCCATTTGATCCACAATGATTCCTGATCATTGAGTATCCTCCAGATTCTTTTAGACATGAGAATTCGGTTCTTATCAACTAGGGATTCAATTCCCAATCCTCCTTCTGCTTTGGGTTGGCATATAGACTGCCAAGCCACCTTGGCCATCCCTTTTTCACCATTTTTACTCCCCCACAGGAATTTTTTCATCAGCCTTTCTATAGTTTTGGATAGGCCTTTGGATAGGAAAATATAAGAGCTCCAATAGGTGCTCATGGACAGAATAACAGACTTGAGGAGCTGGAGCTTACCTCCATAGGAAAGAGCTTTGTTCGTCCACAATCCCAATTTTTTCTGAATTTTTTCGACCAGAGGAAGGCATTCAGAAAACCTAAGTCGCTTAGAAGAGATAGGAATCCCCAAGTAGTTGAGAGGTGGAGGTTTAATTTCCATTCCAGTTGCCTGGGCTAGGACACTTGAGAGATGAGATGCACTCTTGGAGAGAACAATGAAGCTTTTGTGGAGATTAGTACCTAAGCCCGACATCTCTTGAAATTGAGTAAGAGTCTCCATCAGGAGGGAAACCGATTACAAGTTAGCATAGCATAGGAGGATGAGATCATCTGCAAAACATAAATTTGTGAGTGAAATCTTTTTGCATTTGGAATGGAATCTGAATCTTGGCTCCCGAGAAATGTTGTACTTGAGCAATTGAGTTAGGACTTCCATGCATATGAGGAAAAGATAGAGGGAGAGAGGATCCCCCTGCCTGAGGCCCTTTTTCCCTTAAAACAAGCCTGTAGGACTCCCATTTACTAAGATCCCATAAGAAGCAGTAGAGATACATTGACTGATCCAATTAATGAACTTTGAGGGGAAATTCATTTCCTTCAGAACCTTCAATAAGAATCCCCAATTAACACTATCAAAAGCTTTCTGGAGGTCTACCTTAATAGTACAATTTTGGGTTGACCGCTTGCATGTATACCCTTTTAGGAGTTCTTGCACCAAGAGGATATTATCGCCAATATCCCTACCTGCCATGAAAGCCCCTTGATTGTCACTAATGAGGAACTGCAAGACTCCCTTCAGTATCTTGGCGATGATCTTATAAAGGAAGTTAGTGCAAGATATAGGCCTGTAATCAGTCCATGAAGCTGGACTTTGGTTTTTAGGGATTAGACAGAGGAAAGTCTTGTTGATTTCCTTGAGAAGAAGACCTTTTAAAAAGAATTCCTTCACTGCCTCTTTAATCATTCCACCCAAGCACGACCAAGTTTTCTGGTAGAAGAAGCCATTTAAATCGCTGAACCGAAAGTTATCAGAGGTTTAGTAATACAAATCTTTATAAATAATTAGTAAAGAGGTTGTTTCTTAAATATAGTGTTGATAATATTTAATTAGTGCATATATTATATTTTATCATTATTTTTAAGAGACTTTTTTTCAAAAAATTAAACTCTATAATCTTTTAAAAAATAAAAATTAAAGAACTTTTCTGAAAATTTTATATAATTTTAGTTGAAGAGCTTGAAACAATTTGTACTTTATCCCTATGAATTTCCTCCATGATTTAGCTTACTTCTTCTACCATCCAGGAGATGATTCCCAGGTTGACCTGCTTCTTCATTTTCATAGATTTTGCAGAACTTTTCATTTCTTTCTCATGCAAATATCCAAACTTACGGCTGCAGAACAGTGATGTCCCTTTATTAAAATAAATCTAAATAATGCCCCTCAGGACAGGATCTTTGAAAACCAGCTACAATCCTTTGAAAAGAGTCCAACTTCTTTCATAGATGTTTTCACACTTCTTATCTCAACACGGTTTCGATTTGTTTGATTGTATGAAGACAAAAAAACGGAGCGTTTGTGCCATATTTGATGATTAGGTTGGCCTTTGGTGGTTCTGTTGTGTGTTAGATGATTAAAAGTAGGTGAGAGTGATCAGGGGCTTGAAGCTGAAGAAACAACGGAGGATAGTCAGATGGAGAAGGTTTATGTTGGTCTTGGAACTGATTTACAAGAAGGGTACAAGACTTTGGATTGGACACTCAAGAAATGGAAATCCAATTCTATCACCGTTGTCATTCTTCATCTGACCCACAATCTTTCTCAGGATTTTGTTTACACCCCATGTAAGCTTGAAGATGATCCAAGTTTTTCTTTGTTTCTGTTAGAACTCAACTGGGGTTTGGGTTCTGTTAATTTCCTTTTCTGGTTTCAGTTGGGAAGCTCCCTGCAAGCTCTGTAAGTGAAGAGAAATTGGAAGTTCTTACAAAGTATGAGCAAGAAAAGGCGGAAAAGTTACTGAGCAAGTACATAGCTTTCTGTGGACAGGTTTAGGTTCTTTTCTTCTCTGATGATTCACCTTGGAATCAAATGTTTCTGATAGTTTCTGAGGATCTCCATTTTCCTCAAAATTTTTTACAGGTAAAGGCTGAAATTAGGAAAGTTGAGAAATCCGATGAGCCCATTCACAAGGTCATAGTAGATTTGATCTCCAGACAAAAGATAAAGAAATTGGTCATGGGTCTCGCATTCATGAAGGCTTCTTCGTGGTGAGAACAAGTTTTCTTATCTTCATCACTGTGTGATCAACTCATTATTTAACCATGTCTTCCTGTACAGGAGATCAAAGACTGCAGCCAGCAGCTTACTGTACATTCAACAGCACAAACCCAATTTCTGTGAATTTTCCATTGTATGGGGAGGGAAGTTGATGTTCCTTAAAGAAGAAAATGATGAAGTACGCATCGAGAACGATCAAGGAGTGCCCATCACAAAGAAGGGTAGCTTCAAGAGTTGGCTGGGAAAGATGTTTGCTGAAAGTTCCAGCAGAAACTCTACTCATGACCTGGAATCGAGTAGTTCCCAAGATCAATGGCAGCAAAATGCCCAAGAGATTGAAGATTATTTCAAGTACTTAACTTCTCTGAATTTGGATGCAGAAATATGTGAGGAAGAGAAGGATGTCTTCCAAAATAATTCAACGGAGCCTGATTTGCCAGAACTTGATGATCCTAACGTGGTAAGCATTATAAAGATCATCTTATGCAATATGTGGTCATGACACCTTATCCTCATTGGCAAAATTGTGGTCCTTGTTTTGGCTGAAAGCGTAGCAAGATAATGCTTTATGACTGTGATTAGTGTCAGAGTATTAATAATGAATAAACATAAATATGTTAAAAAGTTTATAACTAGCACGTCAAAATGAATTTTTGGTGATAACGAGTTATACGATCAACTTATATTAAAAATTCTAATACGATATCAAAGCAAGTTTAGTTTGAATTATTAATTTTTTATTTGTCAATGTCTAGTTCTAATTGTATTTGTGGGAGAGTGTTAGAATATCTTATATTAATTAAACATAAAAATATTAAAAGGTTTATAAGTGTATCTAAATGCTTAATTCTAGTTATTTTAACAATGATTAACTGAAGCTCAATTCTTGTTAATAGATTCTACACTTTGCTTATATTAAAATTTCTAATGTAGTATCAAAATGGATTTAGTTCGAATTATTAATTTCTCGGTTATTCATCTAAATGTCCAATCTTAGCAATCATGTCTGATTATTATTGTATTTATTTCAAGTGACAACTTAATGTCTAGTCTCAGTTACACTTGAAGGGGAGTGTTAGAATATCTTATGTTAACTAAATATAAAAATATTAAAGAATTTATAAGTAATAAAAGTCAACTATCCAAATGACTAGTTCTAGTCATTTTAGCAATAGTTAATTCAAGCTCAATTCATATTGATAGAATCTACGCTTTGTCCATATTAAAAATTCTAAATTCCAAGTAATTAGTAAAATATCGGTCGGTATCCGATGGAAAACGGTAATCAAATAGGTTGTGCCATGCCAAATATCTGAATCGAGTTCTAGCGCTTGCAACGGTAAGCATGTCACAGAAAGATATTTAGATCATTCAATTTCTTCCTGTGACGGCATGTTTCTCACTCTTTTTCCTGTTTTCTCAATATGGCAATGTTTTGCAATATGTCAGAGTGTTGCTGCAAAAGTGGAATCCATGAAAAGGAAAATAGATGAAGCCCAGAAGATAGTTCAGTTGAAAAAGGAAGAGGCAAAGGCCAATGCAGAAAGATCTGCAAAAGCTGAATGGGCCATATCTTTGTGCAATACCCAGGTGACTTCAGCAGCTTAATCTCTGTGCAAACTTGAGCATATTTCACTACATTCATCTGAAACAGTTCCTAGTTTTGACTTACTGAAATGAATTCCCACCAATTTGGGAAACAAAACATGTTTTTTTTTAACAAAGCAAATCCCAAGTTCTCGATCCTTTTTACGTTTGTTATGTTCCTGATGAACTGAAATGACGAATTCATTACAGGTTGAAAAGCTTGACGCGGGGATAAAAGAAGAGACGGCAAGACGCATAGAGATAACCAACCACATAGATTCCGAGAAAGAACAGATTCAGGATATCCTGAGCTATGTTCAAGAAAGCAGAAACAGGCTAACTTACCTTCGTGAGCTACAGTTGGAACTCTCTAACAAACTTCAGCTATCAACTGTGACAAGATCACACATGGAGACTGAACTAGAGAAGGCAGTGATTGAAAGAGCTGAAATGGTTCGGGAAATTGAGGAGTTGCGTAGGCAGAGAGACGTCATTCAGCGCAGAATCGAGTTCTGCAAGGAGAAGGATGCCATTGGAATGGCCACCAAGTTGAGTGAACAGAGTTGCTCTTGTAGAGATTACAGTGCAGAAGATATCAGGCTAGCAACAGATGATTTTTCTGAGACACAGAGATTGAAATCAGGGGGTGATTGGACTAATGTTTATCGAGGACGCATCAATAATACAACAGTGGCTATCAAAATTCTCCCTTCTGAAAGTCAGTTGTCCCCTGAGGATTTTCTAACCAAGGTAACATAAAAACATGATCTTATCAAAGTAAAGAGGTTCTAGCTTTACCATCTTCAAACCGATCATTGAACTATTTAACTTTAATCCGATGTTGTAGATGAAGATTCTGAACAGCATTCGTCACCCACATTTGATATGCATGATTGGCTTCTGCTCGGAGATAAAGTCCATTGTTTTCGAGTACATGCAAAATGGGAGCTTAAGAGATATATTATTTTCCGCACAAGGGAGCCTTAAGAAGGTAAATCGATCCCTCCCATGGCATGCTCGGTTACGTATAGCCCACGAAGTAGCCTCCGGCCTCGCATACCTCCACTCAGCTCAGCCAAAACCTGTAATTCATGGCCACCTGACTGCCGGCAACATCCTTCTGGACCGAAACCTGGTTTCTAAGATTAGTGGATTCAGCTTAAACCCGGACTGTGATGTCTGTGACGAGCGACCCGATATTCGTGCACTTGGGGTCATACTTCTCAACCTTTTGACGGGAAGGAACTGGCTCGGATTGGTGGAGGAGGCGGTGTCGAAGGACCGGACTGCCCTGGTTAGCGTTTTGGATAAGAAGGCTGGAGGGTGGCCGGTAGAGCTGGCGGAGGAGCTTGTAGAAGTGGCGATGAAGTGCATGGCAGTCTACGGCGAACATAGCTCTGAGATGAGGGCGGCGAGAGTGGTTGTGAAGCTTGATGAGTTAAGGAGAAAGGGTGATGAGCTAGTCGCCAATGGTGGGAATCAGGTAGCTGAAGATGAAAATTTTGTGGCTGAAGATGACTCCATTGAAGTTCCAAGCATCTTTATGTGTCCCATACTTCAGGTTAGTTCAACTCAGTCTCAACCATACTCAGATTTGAAAGACTTTGACCCTGAATCTGAAATTTGCAGAAATTTTGAATTTTAACTTGAACCCAAAATTTGAGGACTTGACCTGAAATTGAAATTTCTTCGAATAAGATCAAATCTATGAAAAAAAATTTGGGTTGAGCTTGTATTTAGCACTAACCTTATGTTATGCTGTGATGATTGCAGGATGTGATGAAAGATCCATATGTAGCAGCGGATGGATTTTCATACGAGTTGGAAGCCATAGATGCATGGTTGAAGATGGGGAGAGATACATCACCTATGACCAACTTAAAGCTTAAGCACAAATCCCTCACTCCTAATCACACACTTCGATTCCTCATTCAAGACTGGCAAACTAAGAAGTCTAATGTACCTGCATAACAGACTCATTCATTATTGGCTGTTTAGTTCTCTGTTAGAATTCATTATTGTAGGTTAATAATTAATTTCTTTAATTTTTTTTTCAGTTTGCATTACTTTAGTATAAATGAGTTTGACTTATGCAAGTATTGACAGAAAACAAGCTCATTCAATGAGATTGGCATGTCAAACTAAACAGAAGTCGGAGTATTCAAACTCGATCAGGCTCATACTGGGACTAGAACTTACAAAAACCACAAATACATTTTATGGGAAAGAATGTTTTGAATATTACAACATCCAATGTATGCATAAATAACATATTTGGCTGAGTTACAATTGAAGATGAGCTAGTTTATGCATCATCTCCAGCAATCATGGGCCAAACTTCAAATATAGTGGCGTATAAGCTGCACAAAGTGCTTCTATTTATCTTCTACCCTCTCAACCTGAAACCCAACATCAAGCAAGCAAACATCTTGAGCAGCAGAAGAACTTGGCAACCTTTTCAGGTAGGGAATAATCTGCATGGAGATCCGGATCGGTTGCCATGTCCTCAGCATGAGACCATATATATACTCCCCTTTCCTGCCGACTACCAGGGACTGTGTTGTCGAGCACAAACGCAATCAACAGTGTAACCACCATGTTCATTGACAAAAGTGCATTCATTGCAAAATCAAACTGACACAAAAAAAACAAAGAAAATCATCATAAGCTCTTCAATATCAAACTGGAAAAGGAAAGTAGCTGAGTTCCGTAACTGAAGAACTGAGTTGCAGAAGATATTGTCCTGTTTACAAGTTCACTGATTAGTAAAAAGTCGGCAGTGGCGTACTTGTTTACTGCTGGAGTGAACCGGCCCGTCTGATGCTGCCCCATAGGATAGAAAATAACTTGGTAGGATCAAGCTAGATTCAGGTTGATACTGCTGAAAATACGCAGGAATCGATAAACCAAGGAAGAGAGAAACACCAACTATCGTTATGTTCCTAAAACTTGCCGTTTGAGTGTACTGCAAAGTTGAGAGACCCAATGCCACAGTAAGGCCCCATATGAAGCAAAGAATAGCAGCAGCCAAGGCTTGTGGTATTGAAGCGAGAATGGCACCAATTTTTCCTATTAAAACAATTAAATCTATTACATGCTAACACCAAAAACTGAGAGCACTAAATGCATTAGTCATTGAGTACTGAAGCCAGACCATCAATCAGGAGATACCCAGATTTTATCAAATTACAGAAACTTATGCGGCAAATTACAATCTCAAAAGTAGAGCACGGCTCTCACATTTCTGTGTTTAGCTTAAATGTGTGAATTACTTGTCCGATGAAGTTTGTGACAAGATACATTTTAGGGATGTCTTAGACATCCTTTGAGATCTAGCATTAACTTCATCGAAAGAAGACAAAGTGCAAGTTTCCATGTGAACAACCAAGTTGAATCATCTAGCATTGATCTAATTTAGTGTCCAAATATCAGAAACAACAGTAGTCTACAAGCATGGTCCAACCTAGACAGAGTTTCAAGGTATTTACCTATGAAAGAGAAAAAGATCAAAAAGACTGCTCCAAGTTCGACAACTCTTCGACTGGCCACCTTTGTTACGTTGATGGTGTGGGCATTCTCCGTTAAGGTTGTTGAGCCAGTACCTGAACCCCAAAGTCCAGCCAAAATACTGCAGAAGCCTTCAAGTGCAATTCCTCTGCTTACAATTCCTGGAGTTGGAGGCTTTGAATTCACCAGCAAGGATGTAGAATGATATGTCCCAACCTGGTATGCAATTACAACTTTTGTAGGTCATATTTGTGGTTCTATATTTATTCTCCTACGCGGAATAATATCCACGGTTTCGTAGATCATGCAAATGTTAACTCTGGGTTGTTCAATGGCTTCATGAAAAGTAAAGCCACAGGTCTTCATCATACTATTTTATTTGTTGCTTTAACTGATGTAGGAATAGTTTAACTCTGCCATAATCACCAAAAAGATTTTGCAGGAGGTGCTTGCAGGACTTTTACTCACTATCAACCGATAGAACAACTCAAAATTAACTCGGTTCTCTCTGCTTCATTTATTTACTTTCCGCCATTGTTACTTGTATGGAACTATCTATACAATTATGAAGCACCTAGTGCCCAATAGTGGAACAGGAATTAAACTCGGGGGGTAAATTCGTGGGTGACTGTAAAGCTGCTAAGATTTATATCCTAATACAACAAATCAAATTTGCCATGGTACATGAACTTGACTTACTGAATCCACAGAAGCAACCAGAGAGACGATTATCATGATCAAGGAAGTTCTTAGATGGAAGATGGGGATACCCCATTGTAAAGGGTAGGGAATTCTGACCCAGGCTGCTGTTTTCCAAGCATTGGAAACATCAGTTCTGCAGTGTTGCATGGTATAGGCATGCTTTCTGCATTGGTCCACCAATATGTTTGAACTAGGTATACCGGGGCTGCAACCTTTGAAATTGTATGCTCCACCAGCTGTCAAAAAGAATGCATATATCCAGATGATCATAACACTGAAAGGGACCTGCAATGACAAAAATAATTCAAGCAAGAAGTTGCCAACAAAATTAGCAGCATTCAACTTAGTAATTGTATGCAACTACGTATAGTAGCATCAGTTGAAGTTTAGAAAAGTATTAAAGAGAAATAAAAGGTGAACAAAAAGGAAAGACATAGCAAGCTAGAAAACATACTGCATAAATTTGGAAAATGCGATGGCCAAAGATAGATATTCCTCGAAGGTACTGAAAAAGGCAATATGAGTACACAAATAAGTTTTGTGAACAGTTTCTTTGCCACTAGTAATGACATCCAAGAAAAGGAATAGCAGAAATGGAAAAGATAACATATATACTAAACGCATAGACCAGTACAGTACTAAAGATATATATTTGAATTGTTTTTCACCATAAAGAACATAACTTACCAGAGCGAAAATGAGAACCAAAAGTATCAAAGGAATGCTAATTTCCACACAACTTCCAGCTTGGGGAAAACCGTAGCTTAGAAATGCTAAACCTACTGCTGTAACAGTTGGTGCAATCACCACAGGATTTATTAATCTGTAATGCAATGTTTTCCAACAAAGAAGTATCAGACAACTTTCTCAAATGTAAAAAAAAATGTGAATGGCTTGCATATAAAATATTGTTGATTTTTAATGACTGGCCTTCAGCATAATGAAAATTGAAGACCGTATAAGTTAAAATACAGACTTTAAAGTGCGGAAGTAATTAATCATTCTCAGCTGTTTAATTTGAAAATATAGAAGGGATCATAAAATATTCTCATTTCAAACAATATCAGACATTGATATTCAGGTTGATTAAAAACATATATGTACTTATTTAAGGGAAAAAGGAAAAACGTAGATTCATGGCAAGCACTGAACTTGCCACTTCAAACAACTACTAAAATGAAGAAGCTACTTCTCCACTTACCTTAGTAACAAGGACATTAAACCACTAAATCCCAATAAGCTTTGAAATATCGAACCAATAATTATAGCCCCTTGAAGTTCCCGCATTATGTGCCTAAATTTCTACAAATAAAAGAAGTCTGCAATTAACACAAAGACTAAGCTTACTACCCAAAACAAAGAATAGCTAATAATATCCTGCAACTGTAGCCATTAGTCTAAACTTCAATGGAACACATACAGCAAAATGATTGTCACTACTCATTCTCAACTCTCGTTCAATCACAAGTTTACCCCGTACTATTTTGAATTTTCTTTTATGATCATTTATGTTCTGTTAATAAAAGGTTTGCAAGCTATTTGGACTTTTAAAATGACATTACTGGTAAAACTTGACGAAGTACAGATATATCACATGCAAAGTCTTCCTGCTAAAGACTTACGTGTTCTGTCAGATTCCGATATTCATGAGCATTAATAATGACCAATGCTGGCGTCAAATACACAAACGAGCTCCCTTGAACTAAGGGCAGTCGACTACCGAAGTATGAATTCAGTATTGTTGTAATGCCAGACATCAGAAGCATTGTAGAAATAACTGTAGCCGTATCTTTCTGAAACATTCATGCGCATAAAGGCTCAGTCCATAGACATTGGCAACATATGGAGGAGTTACTAATGAGGGGTAGTACTTACATCAGTGCCACCCATAGCTGGTACGATGATTAGGGGAATGAAAACTAACGAACCAGCCAAAGATAAATAGTGCTGTAAGCCATAGAATATAAGTGGCACTGCAGTGAGAATACAAATTAGTGAGAATCACTTAGAAGAATAAACCCACCAAGCAGGAATCAGTGAGTCCCGAGTTCATACGCAGATTTAAAAATCCAAGTTCTTGCTTTGTGAGAAAGTTATTTAAGCATTTTTTACTATCTACTGCTATGTATGGATGTTAGACTTCTTATATGTGTGACACGACATTAAATTTGTGTCCAGAATAGGTAAGGGCGACAAAACTATCCAATAACTATTTCAAGTTTCAGTTGAGGACACACATTGGCTTTCAGAAAATGACATTTAAATCTCCACGGTTAATAATCCTTTACTGACATCAAATACTACACCATCCGCACGTTCTGTAAACTAGTCATTTTTACTAACTTCTGTTTTTGTCTGAGTTTGAACTTTAGAACATAGCATATAGAGCACCCTGATAGCTAAAAAGGCGAAATAATAACTAAAGAGCGAAAGAAATTTGTAGAATGCACTAACCAAAACCAGGATTATCTCGCAATCCATATCTCATTCCACTTTGCCTGTGCCACCATCCATCAACAGGCTCCTCCCCACCTGGAAAGAATTCAATCCCAACATCCCTCCCCTCGTTTCCTTCCTCCTTCTTCGGTTCCAAAGCCGGAGTTGTTGCTGGTATTTCATTTCCATTTTCATTTGTTATTGCATTCGTATCAGCACTCCCATTTACGTGCTGTTGAACTCTATTTCCATTTCCATTCAACTGTGTTCTCTTTTCCTCAACTTTAGATCCCGATACACGCTCATCTCCAATTCTCCTTTTATTGCTCTCATCCCTCAACCCCAAACCCTTATCATCTCTCCCAGTTCTAAACCCATTTCTAGAGCCAGGAACATAGCTCGAGTCCTGTTCAATCTCGGTGGCTCTGCTAGGCCTAGTCCGACCCAGAACCGGGTCAATCTCAATCTTTGGTGACGACCCGCCATTGTTCTGTTGATCAGTACCCTTCTCCAAGTCAAAACCAGCGCCGCTATCAAACTTCCCACTGGTGCTTGTGGCAGTTTCACTAGAGAAAGTGGACACAAAGCCAGTTCTTTTGGCCCAAGATCGCAGGTCTCTAGGATTGTGGTCAGATTTCGGCACAAAAGGCTCAATCTTCGGCAGCATAGAGCCAAGCTTTAGCTTACTCTTACCTCTTTCTCTCTTCTTCTCGGACTTCCCCAACAAATCTGAGCTCGACCCAGGTTCCATTGCAGCTTTTTCTTAAATAAATAATCACTCTTTAGCTAGATAACCACCAACAGAACAGAATCAACAGCCCACACCATAAAAAGGCCAAAAAAAAAAAAAGAAAAGGAGAGAACTTTATAAGTAGAAGCAAAGAAAAGATAGGAGTGGTAATGGAGATGTGTCACTCACTAAGAAGGTGAAGGAATGATTCATACCTTTGCTTAGTGAAATGATAGCGAACATAACATCAAATTATAATGGGCATTACCAAGTGGGAGAGTGAAGCTACTGAAGTCATGTTCCCACCTCTTCAACTCTTTCTCGCTGCCGCTAGCTAGTTGCTGTCAATACTTACTAAAATGACTACAATGCCCTCGTTTTTGGCCGTTGCAGTAGACACAACACAGGTAGGAAAAGCTCGTCAGGAAAAGAAAATTCATAACCGTAATAAGGATAATATTACATATAAAGGTGCCTCTTCAAATCCTGCGTCTCGACTCTTACTAAAAAGTTGTTTTATCCATAGCTTAGTGATGACTAGGATTTCTTCGATTCTAAGTATGTCTCTGCTGATTAAGTGGCTGTAATGAGAAGCCTACATGGCTTGGATCAATAACTAAAGTTGGAAATTATTTTTATATCAATGTAATATTATATATAATAATTCATAACTTACTTATTCATTTAATTATTAAATGATGGTTTAAATCAATTTTTTGAAAGGAGATAAGGGAGAAGTGGAAAGATGGGTTTGGACTTTTGGTAGCTTCTACGTCCCTTTCAGAAGATAAGAAAGGCAAAGTAGTGTTTGGTAAGAAATGTGTACTTTTGAAGCATATCCCCATTGGCTAAAATAGGGAGAAATTGGATTACTATCTTTTAAACTTGATTCTATGTATCATAAAAAGTTTAATCAAGATGTAACATAATTTAAAATTGATGAATCAAATTCCATTTGATCAAGTTTTAATTCAAATTTTATGATTTTTATTTGATTAATTATGATAAAGTAATTAAATTTGTAAAACTTAAAGAGTATGCAATCTTCAAGTAAAAGGAATCCTGAAAAAAGGTAGAAATGTACAGCTGGGTTGCTGGAAATCCAAGTAACCGTTGCTTTCTCCACCAAGTGGTGAACTAGGTAAAGCTCTCAATAATGACTCCACTACTACCAGCAACCTATCAGTTCAATACCAGTAGTTGGCAATTGATTTCCAAGAAGATTGCTTGAAAAGTTCAGTTCTTTAGCCTAATTATTTCAACCCCACTACTAATCAAATTATTATCCTTCAAATTGAAGATTAGGGAAATCATTATATACATGGAATGACACTGACAACCAGGAACATTGGATCCTTGGGACTCTGATCTTTAATTCCTTTGGAACTAGAACTAACGTCAAGTCTTCAAACCAGAAGTTTCACTGGGAAAAGAAGATGAAGTACATGAGATTTGAGTGAAGATCATACTACATTCATGACTTGTCAAGAAATCTATGTTTTAAAGAATCATGAAGCCACTTAATGACCAGCAAAACACGGAATACATAAAACATGAAAAGGGATGCAAGAAAAGAAGCTGTAGTTTTTTCAAAACCACAAAAGGGAAACTTGCTGCAGGCCATGTACATAGACAAATGAAAAGATGAAACAGTTCGCAAATGGCTGAAATACTCTCTGCTGTTTTATAATTGGCTGTAGGCATCTACATTGATCCAGAAAAGAAAAGGACTATCTGCTCAAATATTAAACGAGAAACAAGAAGCTGTGGCTTCTAAAAAGAAAACAATTACAAACAAAAAATGAATATGAACTTGCTCACCGATGTAGAGACAGCGAAGAAACAATGGTTTACTTACATAGGTCCTGATTTGAAGTCATTGTACTTTTTATGCAGCGCTGGCTGCACACGGGAGAAGAATGAATGTCTCTGCTTCTTTGGCTTTACACCAAAAATAAATGAGTGCAAAGGAACATGAGACCGGGTCTCTGAGTGCTGTAACTGGACAGGTTGATTGCTCCTTTGTCCAGAAAGCTTGTATTCTTCGTTCACCTTTGCCAAAGTTCTATCAAGTTCAAGCTTGAGAGCTGTTACATGATCCAACCCTGCTTGCAATTCATCTGCTACCTTGTTATTCTCTTGTTTCATGTTTAAAACCTCACCTTGAAACTTTGCAGCTTGATGGGTTGTAAACTTAAAATCGTCATATTCAGCACTTTCCTTTAGAGCAGCTTTTATCTCCTCTTGAATGTCACAAAGGGATGAGAATCTACTCTGCAATTCATCTTTCAGCAATGCACTTTTCTCTAACCAGACTGTTAGTTCAGCTTGTATTTCTCTGAGGTGTTTGTATATTGGCTTTGCATCTGATTTGGTAAAATATCTTCCAGCACTACTCCCATCAAGCTTCTTTCGCTTATCATCAAGTTTTGATAGCTCAGACTGTAAATCTTTGATTTCAGTTCCAAATTTCTGTATCTGGTGATATGTAGCACTGAACCTTAACCAGAAATCCAAGTTCTCCTCTAAAACTTCATCAATGTGTGACCTAAATCTTTGTTCAATCTCAGATGGACATTCTGGCAGGTTCATTAGAATTGCCTCAATATCGTCTTCCTCTTCTATTGTTGGTTCCTCAGATTCACAAGGCTCTCCAATGCCAGCTTGGAGAAGGCTGAGCTTCTGACGTAAGAACTGAATCTGCTCATCCTTCTTTGCATTAGCAGTCTTCAGTTCTCTTAACTGTAACGTGGTATTGAAGAGGCTATCTCCACTTCTCTGCTCTGCTTCGGCAAGCTTCTTCTTGGCTTCCTTGTAATTCCGAAGTACGGTTGTGTACTCAGTCAGCAGAACTTTCTCTCTATTTTCCATACCATTCATGAACAAATCCTTCCAGTCTGGTTCATCATCCTTCCTTTCTCTCTGAGCTTGAGTATCATCAACCTTTTCCTCTATTATGAGGTTGCCAGTGCTGGATTGGAATGGGCCAACACTTTCTCCATCACTTTTGCTGGTTCTTGGGCCCTCCATTTCTACCTCTTCATCTTTTGTTCTGCTATCTGTAGTCTCTCTGAAATCAAGATCTTTTTGTTTTTCTTGCTCTCCAGGCAAACCAACTTCAACAGCATAGTTCTTTTCTTTCTGTAGAGAGTCTGAAATCCTGACCTCCTGTGGTTCCTTAAAACTTTCTCCAGGAATTGCATCTTCCTGTTCTTGATATTTGTTTTCTGAAAAAGAAAGGCACAATCAAATCACTAATGCAGTTACACACAAAAGATGAAAAGAAACAAGGTTAAATCTTTATCCACAATTTGTTTTGGTCCAACTAAATTTACCTAAAATATTGAGCTCTGTTTCTGGTGTCACATCCGCCAGTTCCTTTACGTCATTAGGAGCAGCTTCAGACTGTTGACATTCAAAATTAGCTAAAGAATCTCCATATGTATTGGACAATTCCTGGGATTCAAGCTCAACTGTAGGACCTCCTTGTCCTTTGGCATCTTGTTGGGATTCAAGTTGAGTTAAAGAGCCTGAAATCTTGGACTCTGCTTCTGAATTCACTCTCTCTGACTGATCCGAGTTGGCATTAGGAGCAACTACTTCTTCGTGATTTCTCTTATCTTCTTGTGATTCAAACGCAGCTGGAGAACCTTCTTCTCTTTTAGAAGCTTCTTGTGATTCATAATTAATTGAACCTTCTTGTCCTTTAGACTCTTCTTGGCATTGAAGTTGAACTACAGAACCTTCTTGTTGTTTGGACACTTCTTGAGATTCAAATTCAACTAGAAATTCCTTTTCCATTTGCTTTGTTGTGTCAAGCTCCTCATCCAGCTTCAAGTTATACATCTTACCTGAGAGATGATCAAGATTACAGTGAGCCTCGGTAAAATGTGTTTGAAGATTGTTATTCTGCTCTTCAACACTCTTGTTTAGGTCCTGAAGTCCAAGCAACTTTTCCTCCATTTCTCTCAACTTGATGCTCATCTCATTTTTGTCATTCATTAATGTTGTCTTGTCATCTTCCAAGGTTTGAATCTGAGATTGAAGCTCGTCTGTTTCCGATCTTAATCTCTTTGTAAGAGCTGTCTGTGATGAAATTGCAGATTCCAAACTAATAACCTTGTTAGCAAGCTCATCAATCTTCTCTGCAAGTTCTGCCACCGTAAGAGGAGAATTAAATCCAACATCAAAGTGCTCCTTAATCTTCTCCTGTAACACCTCTAAATCCTTTCTAGCTCGTGTACTAACATTTGCTTCTTGATCTGAGCTTTTCAACTCTTCTACTACTTTCTCAGGTTCATCTTTGGCTTGTAGCTTCTCAGGGTCCATGACCTGACCATTTAAAAAGACATCCTTGAGACACTTCAATTTCTCTCGTGCATGGCTAATTCTTTCCCGTTCTACTACTGCTTCTTTTGCAGATGTTGCTTGTTTCTCTTGCAATTGAGCCAGTGTCTCCTGGCAGGATTTCAAGGCTGCTGATGCCATCAAAGTTCGAGCTTCATCATCTTCAATGATAATGCCAGCACCAAATTCATCTTGCAAGGCACACACCTTCTCTTGCAATTCTTTTATTTCCTGTTCAATTTCCCAGTACTTAGCTACCCCACTCTCATAAGAACTCTTTACAAATTCTTTTTCCGTTTGCAGAGATAGAATTTCCTTCTGAAGCTTGTCAATCCGCTGAAGTCCCTCGGCTTTACTTAAACCAGACTTAAACACCTGAACCGATGGAGTTATTCCTTTCATTGACTTTCTAGGTTGCAGTTTCTTTGCAGCTGATGTGATGGCGCCTCTGAAATCTTTAGGAATCTTTGGGACCTTAGGTATGTTTCCTTTAGACATTTCTGGGGGTTTCTTTGATACTTTGGGTGAAGGTTCATCTTCATCTTCTTCCATTGCAAACTGAACTTGCTCTGGAAAAACATAAGCAATGGTGTTGTTGGCATTTTGTAGCTCCGTTGAGATATGGTCATATCGTTCAGCTAAGGCTCTATAAGCACGATAAGATTCTTCCACAAAGCTTATCAACTCTGGCCTTTTTTTATAGTACATCTCTGCCCTTTTGGCAAAGGAGTCTCCATCCTCTTCTATGAGTTTGAGCATGTAGTGAACCTTTTCTTCCATATCTGCAATTGTCATCCATATTAGTTATATTCCAAAAGCAGCGAAACAAATAGAGGTTTTCTGGTACCAAAAACTCCCTACTTCACACATTCTTCAGTGATCCATAGATTATCTCCTTCTATTAAATCAATATCAATACATCGTTAAATACCTCAACAAAGCTGAACTTTTCTATTAAGAAGAAGAAAAAAAAAACCCTTCATTTCTACCATTGTTGTGGCAAGCAAGATATGGAATAAAATTTCACAGAACGAAGAAGGTCATCTTTACAGGAAGCTTAATCCAGTCATATGGTTCAAACCCTTGCGTAAAAGTAAGTACCGACCCAGAATAGGAAGGTTGAAATGATTTGATGGCAATAGAGAGATCCAAGAAAGTTTGGATTATTTTGGGGGGAAAAACCAGGTCTTTTTGACTTCTGGGATAGACTTATCTTGGAGCTTATGATTACACATTCTCATAGCTTAAAACTATAGGAAATTTTGGTTTACATTGGCCAGACATGGTAATGAGTTACCAAGCTCAGTTATTCTGATCAAGATCTTCTCTAATATGTCTTTACCAAAAACCAGAAAAGGGAAAACACCATAAACAAAAAACAAACGAAACAGGTGAATCTTACCTTGAAGGTTTTGCTCCAGCCATTTGGATTGCTTTGTTCTGATGTGACTTGCCCACCACCATGAATAGGCATTGCTTGCAGCTCTCTGCAACATAATTTCTTTTAGCTGCTTAAACTTTCCTCCTCAACTGTTCTTCACCCTTAGCTTCTATGTTAGGAACATGAACGTCCAACTCCTTTTTGTGTTGACCAAGAAACATGCAACCCCCTCTGTTTCTGTCAGCCTCTTCAACATGGGAATACAAGACATGGAACCCAACACGCTTTTTTGGGATTAAGAAACAGAGAGAGAGATTGACAGAATATCAGGAATCCCAGTTGAAGAAAAAGAAAATAAAACTCTGACTAGCAACGTGCACAAAGAAAGGAATGTGTGCATGTGTTGTGATGTTACTTTATAAAAAAAAAACACTAATTATAGGATTATGGATGAGAGCAATTGTCGCCTGGATCCGCTGTTGGAAAATAATTTCTTTCACTCTCTGAACTTCTGTATCAAAATGAGCACTACCCGAAGAAATTATCACCTAGAAAGAATGGAACTTGCAATAGGTTCTTGTTCATGGCATGAACAAGAAGAACATCTCCCGATTCAATAAAAAGACCTTGACAGCTTTTAGTATTGCTTTTTTTGGTACGGGGTGTGTAGGGAACCTTCTTCTTTTAGCTTACTTTTTGTAAAAATCAAGACTTTATTGTTAAAAGCAATAGTTCATGCTCAAGCAATCAGGCAGCCTGTCACGTCGTTACCCCCCAAAAAGGGTTGGAATCATAAAGTCAAGCCCAAAAATCATCACTTAACCCAAATTCAAGTCCAATTAGGTCTAATTTAGTCGATTGATTTTGAATTGGACCAACCCAATATCTAATTATGAGTGAGCCCAAAAATAAAATTTGGTCAAACCGAACTTTGGATTTATTTTGACCGAACTAGTTCTGCATATTGCTGCTGATACAAAGGCAACTAGTTGAAATCAATCACTATCAGCTAACAACACAACCACATGTGATCACCAGCAAGCATGTAACAAACTTCCTGGGGTCCATCTTCAGTCCATCCACCACAAACTCACCCCTCATTCACAGGAAATGTCACACATCTAGCCAACATCATTGTTGTACCTGGTTACTGATTTAGTTAGACAAAGCTTTAACAAACTCATCACAACCCACAATCCATTTCCCTGGACAATGAGACTCATCACAACCCACAATCCTTTTCCTGGATATGAGACAACAAACCATTTCCACAATTCAAATCCAGAAACAGAAGTACGCTGAATGTCCTCTGTGATTCTTAAAAGCAAACCTATCGTACAGGATAGTTCTACTAAATGACATGTCCTCTTCCTGATTGTGCGGTGAACCTTACAACCGAAGTGATCTCCAGAGAAAGTTTTAGTAGTAGAACGAAAGAGAAAACTACTCAACACTAACTACCCATTTTACACATATTCACAAGATCATTATTTACAAAGAAGATCGTCTAGTAGATCAGCTTTCTATTCATAAGGTCCTTACTATCAAAACATGACTCCTGCTGATGTTTTCCTGGTGCACACATCGGGCAAGCTTGAATTGTTTTCTGCACATGACGGCCACTTAAACCCGAGAAGCTGATTCGTATTCGGCATTCTTGTTCTTTTTTTTTTTTTTTCAATTCATTGATTCTTTTCTTTCCCTTATTCTAATTCGGATCGGCGTCACATATCAGAGTCTTGATAAGTACTATAAACTAAGAACTATTCAGGCTAGAATCTGTCTGAGAATTGGCAGCCAGCTGAAGGACTCGAACCCTGAAGAGAAGAAAGCCACTCCATACAGATCTTTCCTCCTGCTCACACCAAAGTATAAAAGAATGAATCAGACAAGTATAGAGATCTAATGGTAACAGCAAAGGGTCGAATTCTCCAACAATGTAAGTGTAACAAAATAATCTCAGAATCCAACGTTCAACAAAATTGCAAGGGGAGATTCTTGGAAAAGAAGGAGCTTTAAACTTGTAAAGGCCATATCCATATACAGAAGGTCATTACAGGTTGGTTACGAGGATAATTCAACCTACTGATGTAATCAACTTAGTTGCTTACAACCACACACACCCGAATGAACAACAAGCCGAAAGGATTTTAATCATAGGGAATAATCTCTCCTTGCACTTTAACCGTGATTTTCGCAATCAAGTAGGATCTGAAAGGCCTTAAGAAAACGTGTTTTCGGGCATAAATTGTAAAGGACAGCAGAATAACACTGTTAGTATGATTAGCTAACATTTGGAACTAATCATACAAACGGTTGACCAAAATAATATTCCAAAAGGGTCATCACAATCATCACGGAACAGAGTATCCGCGTCCTAAAGGTTAAAACTTTAAAACACAGTAAGAATAATAAGCAAAACCAAATCAAAAGCAGGACAGAAATAGGAAGGAGAAGTCAATAAAATGAATATTACTCTCTTACCAGCAGAAAAATCATTTGGTAAACTGTTGATGACAGTCAAAAGCTGGTTATT
Organism: Erythroxylum shatona; assembly: GCA_027568895.1. Taxonomy (NCBI): domain Eukaryota; kingdom Viridiplantae; phylum Streptophyta; class Magnoliopsida; order Malpighiales; family Erythroxylaceae; genus Erythroxylum; species Erythroxylum shatona. The sequence continues at coordinate 3,030,746 of JAOSBK010000206.1, read as the reverse complement.
TGAAACCTCAACCAACTGTTTGCAACTTGGCCGGTAACAAGGAACCAGCACTGCAAAACCATCGTCATCCTCATCATCGTCGCTCTTGAATTCAGGTCCATGAGGCTCCACCCACCCTATGGACCAATCTGGGCCATCGGATTCTGATTCTGCTGGCAAGTAAACTTTACCATCCGATGACTCTAAAACATCATCTCCACATCTCTTGTCAATTTTCCTTTGTTCCCTACTCTGCCATTTCCTCTTCTCCTTTTTGTGTTTTTTAGGAAATTTAAAACGATCGGGCTCTCTCTGTCCAAAGCCCCAATCAGGAGAAGAATTTAAAGAGGACCCATTTGAGACAGACTCTCTCTCCTTTTCACCCCACAACCACCTTGAAAACCGATTCATTTCTTGATTTGCAATTTGCAAAGTAGCTCCTAACTTTTGCAGCAGTTACTGGATTAGGAAGTGATCGATTATAATCAATAAATTATTTAAAAAATAGTTGAACTCCTCTGTTAAATTCTGCAAACTCACCAAAATCACTCGCAACTTATGGAGAACAAAGAAAAAAAAGGACCTTTTTTGTGAAAAACAGCTAAAGCAACATTAATGAAAACAAAAAGGCTTCTTTAAAGATTTCCCAAAAAACAAATCACCCCACATAAACGTCCAATAATGAATCAGTAGTTAGGACAAAGATAAACTCTTTTTTAGTTACTCAAAGCCACCACCAACAAGGAACTAAAAACCCATCAGAATAGAAATAAAACACAGTGACAAATTGGGTATCAGATATTAAGAGAAAGAATCCCAAAGGTCAAAACTTTTCTCGTGTTTCAAAGAGAATATCGACTGAAGCCCAAAAACTTTGCATCGCTAGTCCAAAAATCACGCGATTCAAGATCAAAGCAATCCCAATTCTTGCTTCCCCAAACCCCCGGAATATCCTTTTCGGAAAGGGTAACTGAGTTCCGTTGATCCGAAACGACCAAACCACCGTATTATCACAAACCCATGAGAAAAACGCCAAAACTTTTCACCGGAAAATCGCAAAAAATTAGTTTCAAAGTCAAAACTTTGAACACAAGGAAAGAATCCTACAGAAGAAGTGTATAAGACTCTCTCTCCCTCCTCTCCTCCTCTCCTCCCGCTTCCTCTCTCTCTCCTGCGAAACAAACTGCTAGAGCAGAGCCTTAAGTCTTCTTCTTCATTTGAAGAGCAGAGTCTTTGCGTCTTCATATACAAGTCTACATAGTTTAATATTATTTTTATCGATTTAGTTAATCTAGACAATTATTTGATCTAACGAGGCTGATCCGACGGTTGATGTTCCTCGGGGACGTGTTACCGAGTTGACAAGATATTTACTCAACTTATGATTTGTTTCAATCATGGATCAGATCATAGTGATCATCGGCCGTTGATCTTGTTGAGAACTGGACAGGAAGTACCGTCCAAAGAAGCTGATGGTTTTGCCGCATATCCAATCATTTGTTAGTGTGCGGTTCATGTTATGACACGTGTAAAATAGGTCAGCCTGTAGTTTATTTAACTGCAACTAATAGCAGTAGAGTAGTAATCGGATACAACTGGCTCTATCTTACTTAAATATCATCCTTCTCTTGGTAGTTAAATAAACCCCAAGCTAAATCATTGGATTGGATAAGTAAATTTATACTTATCCTAATCCGCATAACAAATAGAAATTAGTCTTTTGCGTATGAGTGGAAGAAATTCAATTTCATTGGTGAAAGATTTACTCTACTAAAATCTTCACATTTAATACTTTTTATAATTAATAATTTTAAAATTATGCCAAAAATTAAATTAATAAAATAAAAATTTGAAATTTAAAAGTTTCAAGCCGTTAGTGTCTTTTATTTAAAGTTTAATTAAAATACATATTATTAAATAAAAATTAATTAGTTTATAAAAATTGATTAATTTTAAAAATTAATTGATTAATTAATAAACTAATCAATTTTTAACTAGAAGAATTGTTAAAATAAATCGAAATAAAAAATTGATTGGTTCAAAATTTTGATAGTTTTTTTTGAGCTGAAATTTTGATAGTTAAATTGAGTGAATTGGATCAATTTTTTAATTATAAAAAATAACGAACTTACTCTAAGTAAAAATGAGATTTTAAAATACAATTATTTAAGAAAAATATTAAATAGTACAATATCTAACATTCTCTTACTTTCATCATTCGGTTGACATTACATTATATTTGTATTATTATTATTATTATCCTTTTATTAAGTTTATTATTAGTAGTACTTTTTTATCATCATCATCATCATCATTATTATTATTATTATGTATTTATTATAATTTTATTTACTTAAATATTTTACGTGTCATTTTTACTTATTTACTCTTTTAATTTGCATCATTATTTTCCTGTTACATCTGTATGTGATCTATCATAAACAACCTTTTTATTATGTAGAAATAAGGTTACGTACTGTCAGACCTTCTCAGACCTCACTTCACTGAAAAAATTCGCACTGAATGCGATGATGATGAGTACAATATCTAATTTAATTGAATATATATTATATTGAAAATTGTTGTTTATAGGAACGAGTGTTTGTTTTTATCTTATTTAACAAACCACTAGAAATTAGAAACTTCAAACATCTTCCACTATTTTAGGGTTGAATTATTTTTCTTCATAGAAGTTTCCAGTGAAACATCAAAACGTGTAATGAGCTTACTCTACCGTCTCGTAGAGAAACAAGGCCCCAGAAAATATCTGTCTCTTTTTTTTTTAATGTTTTTAATGTAGGGACTTCCAAAGTCTAAGGGTCTAAAATGTCGTACCTCTTTTATCTTCCAGTGAGCCTTCCTTTTGCGGCTTCAATGAATTTGCACGTTCTAATCTCATAAATAAATATTCTTACTCTCTGATGTTTCCTCTTCATTACCTTCAAAAAGAGACCATTGGTCTCATAGTCAACATAAAAAATTAGGTTAATTATAAAAATAATCTTAAACTTTATCTAATCTTAAAGTATAAATAAAAATTTTAAAAATATTAAATTATTCAAGTTCAATTTTTAATTTTTAACAAAAATAATATTACGTTAAGATTTACATTAACGTAGATAAAGTGGTGAGTCACATCAAATTATTATTTACGATACGTATTATTTGATATCGGCCAGTATGGTAGGAAATACATGTCGTATTGCACTCACTAGAAAAACCATCCCTCAAAAGTTTAGGCCTTCGAATTATTTTAATGTAATATAAAATAGTATTCAAGAGTAAGCTTATAAAATTAACATTCTTCTTTGTTGATGAATTTCACTAATTATCTAATTAATTTTTAATATAGAAAATAATGCCAAGTGAATCAAATTTTTGTAATAACACCAATTTTAGGAAATTTTCTAAACTGATATTATTTTAAAAATTTTATTTCTTGAATTTAAAATTAAATTAAATTATTTAAAAATATATACAAATTAATCTAACTAATTTCTAATATAGAAAATAATGCCAAGTGAATTAAAACTCTATAATAACATTAATCTTAGGAATTTTTCTAAAATGATATTATTTTAAATAATTTATTTCTTAATTTTAAAATTAAAATGATATTATTTAAAAATATATACAAATTGTTTGACACATTGGACCTCAAATTGATCTTTAATACTTGAATTTGACTTAAAATTAAGATGAATTGAACTTAGATTCATAAAATTTGAATCAAACTGAATCTAATAAGCCTGGATTTCCTGAATCGTTATGATAAGTACTTTAGGAGAGCCACACCCTAAAAGTTAGCTTATGAGGGTAGAGAGCCCAAAGTCTTTATAAATCTCATATCAATTTTGTATTTAATCAATATGGGATTCAAGTTCCATACCTTGCAATTAGATCAAACCGTAACATTCGTCCCTCCATAAAGACCAATGTCCTCATTGGTCACGGCCATGTTAGTCACGGCTGACACTTTCAGGTCACCACTCCATGGGTCACCACTCTGAGATCCTTGTTGGTCACGGCTGACACTCCTAGACTACCACTCCATGAGCCACCACTCCAAGACCGGCTCTGATACCAATTGATAAGGACTTTAGAAGAGTCACACCCCAAAAGGTAGCTTATGAGGGTAGAGAGTTCAAAGTCCTTATAAATCTCATATCAATTTTGTATTTAATTAATATGAGATTCAAGTTCCATACCTTGCAATTAGATCAAACCGTAACACGTTAGACCTCAAATTGATCTTTTATACTTAAATCTGACCTAAGCTTTAGATTAATCGAACTTGAGTCGTTCAATTTGAATCAAATTGAATCTAATGAGTCTGGCCTTCCTGAGTGAAATGGCATCTAAAGTATACAGTTTGTAGAACAAAAAGAGAATAGTAAGCAAGATTATGATATACGATCCACTTGTCATAGAAGGCGACAATAAAAACCAAAGACAGTGAAAAAGGTAAGGTAATGCAACGCCAACTTGCACTGGGCGTGAGGTTAGCTTGTTCAACTTTTCATCCTCCATCCACTTGCGCCACCTGCATGTGCCAGGAACAAGCTAACAGCCAAAGTCTAAAGTCTGGATCTCATTAATTGCTTGTTGCTTCAGCAAAAGATTGGCTCCTTCCTGCCAATGACTCATTGATGATTTATTTTTTCTTTTTAATTATGTCATTGTCGATTGGTGAATTAAAGGAGAAATGGGTTGATCTGTCTGAAGACAAAATCAACGGGTATGGAATTATCAATCCTTTGGATTTTGGAAGGGCGCGGTTGGTAAAGAACTACGTCAAATTCATACCACACAAATTTTGATTTTGAGCATTAAATTTTGAATAATTTAAGATCAAAAAGCACTTATTCAATTATAATTAACAAAATAATATATTTTAACATGTATTTATTATAAATATTTAATATGTAGTCCTTACTTAACTTAAATATTTTCTATTTACTTCCCTTATCTTTTTATTTGTATACTTATTTATTTATTATTTTACCTTATTTTTATTTATAAGTTTTTATTTTATTACTGTTATTATCCTTTTATTTATATTTTATATTCATTGTCTTTCAATTATTATTATTTTATATTTTTTTATGTAAACTCTCTATTGCGTATCATTGGATCTTTTTCGTTCGGTATCAGAAAAAACTTTTATTAGTTTGATGTTGTTGATGTAAAATGAAACCATTTTAATTAATTATTCATTAAAATGGTATTATTTAGTAAATATGATTAAAATAATATTATTTAACTTGTTTCAATTTAATTTTTTATCCAATTTTAACTTGAAATTTAATCAACTAAAATTTGATCCCTTGATTTTAATACAAAATTAAAATAACTAATATAATATTTTTATAATAAAAATGAAATAAACACTTGGTTAGTTGTTAAATTGACCTAATCAAATCAAAAGATAACATGGTTATCCTTATATGTGCATGGGCGGCTTTGACATTGGTAATTTGTTATTAAACGAGTTTATCTTTATTATCTCTTTGGTTATTCCCGTTTTAATCATCCTTGTGGACTTGTGGTACAAGATTTATTGTCACTGTATCTGAAACAAAACACATAAGCAACTTTTAGAAATATCCTTCCTCCCACATAAGCAATTTTTTATTCTTAATTATATTATTAAACTCGTTATTATTATTATTATTATTATTATTATTATTATTATTATTATTATTATTATTATTATTATTATTATTATTATTAT
>JAOSBK010000206.1:3003764-3024933 GCA_027568895.1 Erythroxylum shatona | reverse complement strand
TTGTTATTATTATTATTTGTTAACTTTTTTACTAATACAAATCATTTGTTTTAAAATAATCAATGAATTACATATTTTCAATCATATTATATTGCAGGAATATTTTAATCATCGATACTATTTTTTATGTTCTATCAATTGTAACAAAACGCATTTCTATCCTCAAGACGAATACAGTTTTATCTATTTTATCTATCATAACTAAACACCTCACTGTCTCTAATTTTTGTTCTGTTTTATCTCCAAATTTTTGTTTCATTCAACATCTACATATAAGAGATAATAACCATATGAATCGGTATGCATTTATCTCATAAATATGAATCTCATTTAAAAATTAATTATATTTAATTAATGATTTAATTCTAATAATCATGCGTGGATTATATGATTGGTACCTGAAAACGATCTCTCTGTTTCCTTTTTCCCCGGCGAAAATGGATGCTCCAATCTGGCAGGATCAGCCTTGGGATCACAAGTTCTTTTATCCATCCCATTTGAAGAATCGATTAACTACATATTTAATTAATAATTAATTATAATTAATTACATATCTAATCACAACCATTGAGATCCTTGCAGCCTATATGACAATGATTACATTAACAAAATTACACACATGATTATAATCGTGTTCATCGTTATCTTATAAAATCAAATTATAAGGTAACAACGAACATGGTTATGTCATATGTCTACGGGCATGGGCGGCTATGACGATAAAGATTCTTTATTAAACTTATCTTTAACTCCTTGATTATTCCTGTTTTCGTCATCCTTAATCTAGCAAAACTTATAGTATTTGATAATGACTTCATGAGGGAGACTATGCAGGAGACGATTGGGTAGGGTTTGCCCATTTGGAATTAAAGATGGTAATGTATCAATCCTTATCGATGTTCCAAAAATGTAAATAATTTAGACGATTTGATCGTAAAAATCTTAAAATCATTAATTTTTTGATAATTTTTGTGTTAAATTTAAAATCGATAGCTAATTTTTATAAATTAATTAATTTTTATAAATTAAAATAAATAAATAAATTTTTATTTAATATTTTTAAAATTAAACATTATTTTTTAATAAGGATGATAATTTTTTAATTATTTTTCAAAATATTCATTTTTATTCGATCTTTAATCAGGTTTAACTTTAGTCTAGTTTTTTAAATATTGATCTCAATCTTATCTTATAACTATGATTTGGATTTATTTTATAAATTTGAATTAAATTTAGATTTTAGCTCACATTCAAATAAATTTGGATTAGGTGAAGCTTGTTTTAAAATTGATTGATCAAGTTTGATAAGAAAATGACTAGTTATTGGTCACCACAGTCAAGTATCAAGCCATGGGAGTTCTACAGATGTTTGTTAGCACATGCAGATCAGGTTGGTGGGATTAATGATTTTATTATAATAATCACATGTTGATTATATGGTTGGTACCTGAAAATGATCTCTCTCTAACAAAAATGGCTGCTCCAATCTTGCAGGATCAGATTTGGAATTTGGCAGCTTTAATTGTTTGGGAATCACAAGTTATCTACCCATCCCATTTAAAATTGAATGGTTAACTTTTGATTAATCTTTTTTGATGTGATGATGAATAATTTGAATTTTAAATACTTTTGTGGATAAAATTTCCAATAACCAATATTATGAATATTTTTTATTTGATAAATGATTAAAGTATTGTCTCTATGTCTTAGATTTTTTGAAAATTAATAATTTTTTATTAACTTTAATGGTTTTGATTTATAAATAATCTTATGAATGAAGTATACATTTAAAAAATAAATATGAAAATTTTAATAACCGATTTATGATTATTGTAGAGGATGAATTACACTACACCTGAGTTTTAAAATAAATATCACTTTTTAAATTGAATATATAGATTAATATAGAAAATTTTAAAATATAATACTTTAAACTCACTTATTTGAATTTAACTAGACTTAAGTTTGAGTATGTGAAACTTTTTTCGAGCTTAAATTTGATCTGACCCAATCTCACCCTTACATAATGATGACAATAATAAAAATTACAACAGCAATAACGATTCAATGAAAATTTTACTGATACGCAGATTTGGAGAAGTTCAGTATTATGCACGTTTACTCCTAATTGGTAAAGAGATTATTTTTGATAGACCCATATGAACAAATATTCGTGCATATACATATTAAAATAATAATAATTAAAAATAGAAATAGAAATAGAAATAGAAATAGGTAATAATAATAATAATAAATAATGCTTTATTAGTTCGTAATTAAATTGAAGTTTGATATTAAAATTTACCAATGGAAACAACTTTGGGCCCAGATGAGCCCGTACTACTCTGCAGACCGTAACCCAACTACAATGCTAACGGCTAATTGGATTTCTAAAGCAATCCCTTTTGTACAGTTAACGCCGCTTAGGTTGCCATCCAACAATTTCAAATCCAAATAATCCCTCGTCCCCAACGGCTATCTTTCATAAGCCACTTTCTCAATTCAATTTTCCCTTATTCTCTCTGTTCTTTTCTTGTTGAATCTGAAGGGATTTGTACGAAGACCATCGCAGATGGCAAAGATTTGATCTTTTTAACAGGTACGTTTCCGGGTCGCTCTTCTTTTGTCATGCTGTTGTTTGGTTGCCGAGAAAATGCATGAAAAGAAACCAAGAGAAAAGGAAGAAAATTTTGAAAATCTTCTCAAACACTCAGTTGGAGAACTCTTCTTTTGTTTTGTAATACTTTCATGTTAATTAAACACCAAGGAAGTTATTAGTTACTGTAATGACAAACGCGGTGGCCGCTGTAAAATTTAGGAAAAGTTTCATACTATGAAGTTCTTTTTCTTTTGCTTTCAACTACTTTCATGGATTTTGTTGTTTCGTTAATTACTTTGAATATCTTCGTTTTCTAGGGCTTTACTTACTTTTTTAAAAAACTTTTGATATTACTTGTCTGTTTAGTCTAAGGTTTTATTGGTTAATAAAAATTAGGTTTAGGAACCATAGTTTGACGTGAGATTCTCAAGATAAGAATGCAGTTGCAAATACTTTAAGTTTACAAGATTGTAATGGTCATCCTGAAATTTGCCCCAGTTGCTTTAGGTGGTTTTGTTCAAGTTCCATTCTTGGATGAAATTTTTCACAAGGCTCTTCTTCATCACAAAGATGAAATTCTCAATCAGTTATATTCATCAGAAACAAAAGCCGCATTTTCTATGGAGCATAAGAACTTTTTCAATTTTATATTATCTTAGAAAATTCTTTGTTTTAAAGTTGATGCTGCATTTTAAGTTTGAGTTACCATAACATGCCACAATGTTTGTTTTGATGATCATTTTACATTGCAAACAGGTGTTCTTTCGTCAGTTTGCACTCAGAAGGAAGGGAATGGAGAGGATCTGTGAAGAGTTAGACGAGGCCAAACTCGAGATAGAGAGGCTAAAGGCACACCTGAAAGGCAAAGTAGATTTATCTGAAAGCTTAAGGAAAGCTTGCAATGAACAACTCATCAAGTTAGAAGAAGCGACTTCGAAAATTGACAAGCAGTCCCAAGAACTTAATGAAAAGGCAGAGGAAATCTTTGTGTTGAAGCAAAAGTGTGAGGATGTCCAGCTCAGATTGAATGAAAAAGAGTCCACAGTTAGGCGTCTAAGCACTGCAACTGATAAGCTTAGGGTTGATTGTGAGGAGAATTGCAGAAAATGGGAGGAGGAAAAAAGAGGATTGGTGCTGGCTTTGGATGATGCGAATGAGAAAAGCATTGATCAAGAGCAAAAGATCAATGTGCTTATGGCAGAGAATGAAGGTCTAAAAGGACTTTTGTCGGCTTCTCAAAATAAGTGTTCAGAAGCAGAAAAGAAAGCAAGAGCACCCAAAGAACTGAGAGAAAGAGATGACATGCTTCTCAAGTTAGAGGAAGAGAGCAGGAAGGTTGAGGATAAGCTAAAATGGAAGAAAGAGCAATTTAAACATCTAGAAGAAGCACATGAAAAGCTACGAGAACAGTTCAGACAAAGCAAGAAAGAATGGGAGCGTGAAAAGTCTACATTGATTGATGAAGTTTGTTCACTGCAGACAAGCTTGGATTCTCAGACCAGAATTTCAGAAGACCTTGGTAAAAGGTTGGAAATGTGCAACCAAGCCTTAGCTCATGAAGAAACTCGGAGGAAATATCTGGAAGTGGAAGTTTCTGACTTTAAAGCACGTTTTGAGAATGTTTTAACCGAGTGTGAGCAAGCCAAGTCACAAATTGAATGCTTGACCGCTCAGAGAGACAAAGAAATTGCAGCTCTGAGACATGCATTAGCCACAAAGGAGACGTTTTACAGAGAAAATGAATACCGAGTTGGAAAGCTAGAGCAGGAGAATCAAGAACTACTTGCAAGCATTAGAGAACTCCAGGAAACTCGGATTCAGGAAGTGGGGAGCTCTTCTTCTGTTGCAAAACTTCGAAACAAGCTTAAACGTGTGGAGCAGATGCACAGAGATTGTTCTGCAAATCTTAAAGCTAAAGACGCTGAGTGGAGCTCACAACTGGAAAAGTTAACTGTAGAACTAAATCAATACAAATCTAAACTAAAGCTTAAAGAAGAAGAAGTGGAACGGCTCAAAATGGAAGTGGAGAACTGTCATTTTGAGATAGTGCAGTTGAAGCTGCAGAATGAGGAGGCTTCTGTAATGTCATTGGTGCTGAAATCTGGAATAGCCGAGTCCCATTTAAATCTTAGAGAAGTCGAGACTAAGAAAAGTCTCTCCGACAAGGAAAAAGATGAAAGTATTTCTCTCTTGATGAAGCAGCTGGAAATGAAGAATATTGCTCTGGCTAAAGCTCAAACATGTGCCGATGATGAACGTCATAAAGCTGCATCTTTATTAAAGAGAATTGAATCCTTGATTCTCATAGAAGAGCAGCAAATCCTACTTCAGAAGGAGCTTGAAAGGTACAAGGACATGGTTAAGGAATCATCCAGCTATCAAGTTCGGTTCAAGGAACAGTCTTTGCAAACTGAAACTGACTTGAAAGATAAACTTCAAGCTGCTTGCGATGCCCTAGACATGGCTAATTCAGAGTTGACTAAAGAACGAGAGAAGGTTATATCTTTGTCAAGGAGGATCGAGTCCTTGAGTTCCATTGAAGAGAAGCAGCTCATGATGCAAGGAGAGCTTGAGAGCTGTAGAAAAAGGATCGAGGAATCATCCAAGCATCAACTCTACTTGGAAGAGCGAGCTTTGCAAATTGAGAATGAGTCAAAGGAGAAGCTTAGAGAAGTATGTGATGCGTTAACCTTAGCTAATTCCGAGTTGTCTCAACAGCATGAGAAATCATCCTCTTTATCTAAGAGGGTTGAGTCCCTAGATATGATTGAAGAACAAAGGCTATTGCTGCAGAAAGAGCTACACAACTACAAGAAAATGCTTGAAGAATCATCTAAAAACCAACTTCTCTTACAGAAGAAGGCTCTGCAAACAGAAACAGAATTGAAGGAGAAGCTTAAAAAAGCTTGTGATGCATTGGAAACAGTAAAATCTGAACTGGCTAAAGAACGGGAAACGGCAGCATCTTATTTGAGCAGGGTTGAGAATTCTAGTATCATCGAACAGGAGCAGCTCGAGATGCAGAAAGAACTCGACATGTGTAGGGAAATGCTTGAGGAATCATACAAGTGCCAAGTTCGTTTGGAAGAGGAAGCATTGCTCAGAGAAAATAACTCTAAACGGGAAATTCAGGAATTGCACAAGGCTTTAGCCAATCTCAACTCCGATTTGGCAGCCAAAGTTTGTGAAGAGCATGCATTTGAATTTGAATTGTGGATATGGAAATCTATTGCTGAACGCTTTAAAGATGACCTTGAAGAAAGTCAGTCACTTCGTAAAGAATTAGAAGCTTCTCTTATTGCACAAGTAGAAGTTGGAGAAACATTCAAGCTGGAAAGGAATAATCTTTCCCGTATGTTAGAAACACAGGACATCGGAATAGATAATCTGCAGCGACGGGTCTCATTATATGAGGAAGAACTTAAAACAAGAGAGTCAGAGAAGGAGAGCTTTCTGCAAATGATGATGGAGAAGGACAAATCGTTAGAGGATCTTCAGAAGGAGATTGAGTGGCTAGAACAAGAGTCATTGAGAAGAGAAATTGAAGGTTTAATTTCCTTTCAAACAGGAGCAGAAAGAACATTTGAGCTCGAAAAGGAGAAACTAATCCAGCTTATTGAAAAGAGAGACCAAAGAATAGACGAACTCTTGCAGCTTCAGCTCACCGGGGAGCAGGCGCAGATCAGTTTGCTCCAGGAGAACTTGGAGAAGATTGTGGCTGCTGAGATTCTGACACAGCTAGAAATTGAGGAGAAGAAGATGATGATTAAAGAGCTGGAGGGTGATATCCACTCTCTACAACAGAAACTCGAACTTCAAGAAAGATCCCTGTCTCAATCAGAACAAAAAGCATTACAGATTGAAACTGAACTAGTTGCAAAACAGATAGAAATGAAGAGCTTGATCAATGTAACGGAGGCAAAGCTGAGATCTTCAGAAGCTTTAGTTGATGAGCTTGAGGCCGAGAAAGCATCTTTAGCTGGAGATGTGAGGAAATTGTCATCAGAGAATGAGAACTTGTTGGGTTTTGTTGCTGGAATAGGTGACAGGATCAGTCAGATCTCTGAAGAAGACACGCAACTGATGGGAATCCTGGAAAAGATTGTGGATTCTCCTGGAAACATGAATCCTTACAACATGTCATCTTCTACAAAGAGTGTTCAGGCGATTTTCAAAGAGAGATCACCATTCAGAGAACTCAACTAGTTGCCACAAAGTGAAAGGGGGTCTAGTTGCTATTTAGACTAACTTAACACAGGTTGTTCTTCCTGATTTCATCGATACCACACCATTTTTTAAGCATGGTTTTGCAGCTTCTTTGTATATTATGCGTGTACGAGCATTGTACTGATTGGATTGTAACAATTTGCCATTAGTAAATATCTCCTTTTCTATTCTTTTGCTCACCGTTATATTTGTACTTTTTGAAGAGGTAATTAATATGCAACTTTATCTTTAATTAATAAAAAATTATTTCCAAGTTTATAATAAATTATAATAATTATTTTATAACTATATTATTACGAAGGTTTACGTACTACAATTTAAAATACACATTTCAATTGTTAAATGACCGTTTCATCACAATAGCTTAAATTGTTATGTGAAACAAATTTAATTAGCTTTACATATTCATTAATACACTCTCTCAAGTGAAAGTCCTTTTGGGCTTGAAACTTGCACAAGCTTACTCTATCTTGTGTAGAATAATAGGTGAGTGGTAGGATTTGAACTCACGACCACTTGATCACAAAGGTTTTGATATCACATTAAGTGACCGTTTCATCACAATAATTTAAGTTGTTGTGTAAGACCAACTTAATTAGTTTTATATATTCACTAACACTAATGATTAACGAAGAATTATACTCTTTTACTGCAGTTTATTCTTTTTCTAAATAATATTCTTATATTGTATTTACTATTTATAAACACAAATCGACATTATTTTTAATATTTAAAATTTAAATTCTATTGAAATTCAAGTTTTTAATTAAATTTTGGGTAAAGAAGTTGATTAGCAGGGCTGATCCAGTCTGGAGACTCAAGCTTTTTTCATTTAGACCCGAGTTTGGACCGACAAGACATGGCCTATTCTGGATGTTAAATGTCCAATATCAAAACGACATTGGAGATTTGTCGTTTGGAGAACGTCGGACTGTTCTTGGTCTTAAATTGTCGCCTGTGACGTGGCAATCCTACGTGGCAATATCACGACCTGTAGCATTCAAAACGCACCGTACGAGGCTCCAAAAGTGTAGAAATCAACGCAGCCACCAGGAAATGTTGGAAGCCTGAAATTCTGCGTTTATACTTTTCCGAGTCCTCCCTGTTAACTTTGTGCGCTTTCCTGTTTGTATTCAGTTTGATTTTGAATATAAGTGAGTATGAAGTACAGATTTTTCTTTTTAATTTCAAATTTTCCGATACTATTCGCACCCCTACATGTTAATTTATGGTAGTTCTTGATTTTCCCTGGGCTATTTTGTTTGATTCCATTTGATTTCACTGGAAACTTTTGTTTCTTTGCATGCTCAGGGTTTCGGTTCTGGGTGGGGAAAGTTTCTATCTTTTCGATTTGTGAATTTGATTGATTGAGGATGTTTCTGGGCTTTGAGCTTACAAGAGAAAGTTGTTTCCTTCCTGAGCTTGTCAATTAGAATGTTGAAGAAAATTAGATGTGGTTAGATAGTGTTGTGGAGATTTGATTCTGATAATATGATTCTTAATCATTAGATAATCGCAGTTTTCTTTCTGTAAAGGTTTGGGGTCTTAATGAGTATGAGAAGTCTTTGGATAGTCAGGGTTGAATTTTCCTCCGTTAATTTGAAGTGCTGATGATGCTATTCTGTTCTTGTGTTTTTCTTTTTCTCCAAGGCCTTGTTTTTCTTATGCATTGATTTCCTTTAATGTTGTTTAATTGATAGATGAATTAATGTGCTTTTTGATATTAAGGTTTTAATTATTTTGATTAGCTTTATTATACTGTTGGCTGGATATCATGTTTTTCTATTTTAGTTCTGATTCAGTTACCTAAATCTTGTTTCCAGGATTCAGGAATCTGAATCGTCTAACTGCAATTTGGTCTTTTTGTCAACATCTGCTTCTCAACCTTATCAATTGCGGCTTAAATTATGTTTTGATCTGACTCCACTGGTGAGCATCAATTTGGCAATGGCTCTTAGTGGTTCCTTGCAACTGTCCCATGATTTGGGACTTTGCAAGAACCATGACGTGAACCTTTGTGGCAGCCACAGATGCAACAGAAATTTTCTGGTACTACATATTTTTTTTCTTTTCACTTCCTTTTACGAGACCTTTCACTTTTCAGTGTCTTTAGCTTTTCCTTTTTGGTTTAATCCTGAAGTGCTATGTTTGTCTTCAGAGTGTAATGAGAATGGGCAAGTTGCCTTTACTGAGTACCGGACTCTCGTCACACTGTGAGGTAATTGTTTTAGTTTGTGTTTGGATTTAACTCTTCTTTCAGTGGAAATGTGTTTATATCATGAATTCATTGTATGCTACATTAACCTAAATGTTCATGCAAACATGTGTTTTGACCACGGATTACATTTTCATTTTGTACTGTTTATTCTCTTGCTTTCCTCCAGAATCTTTTGACTTATGTATAATATTCCCAGAAAACATCTTTTCTTTAATTTTTTTCACTATACCTTTTTTCAGAATTTCTTTAAATATATTGCTTTCTGTGTTTTTATTTTGTCGCTAGCTTTAGAAGGGGTCTATAATGTAACTGAGTTTTAGTTAAATATTTGTTATGAATTCTTAGTAAGTGCTGTGATTATTCGGTCAACAAGATGCTACAATTTAAACTAAAGCTTCTTGTCACTAGTTTTTTAGCACAAGCCAAACTTGTTTGTTCAATTCAACCTTTTATGTTGTTACTGCTATTATGCAGGTCTTTTAAGTTGCAGGCTCTGTTGTTGCTGCTATTTTCACCTCAATCTTAACTTGTTTATTTAATTCAACCTTTAACATCAATGTGCATAATAAGTTTGAAATTGCCTATACTGGTCTTTAAGAAGTTTACTTCTACTATTTAACCAATCACGTGCCCTTTGACAATATGCCTTTGCTTTCAGTTTCGCCAACAGGACTCTTGGCACGTTCGCCCATCCAGAAATTCATACAGACCAATACATTTTTTACGAACTAGAAGCAACAATTTTAGATGTCATTCTTTACTAGTACCAGGCGGAGCACCTGATCTTTCGAGTGTGAAGGCTGCTTCAGGGACATTGACTAGGTATTTTCATGTGATGCCACTGAGAAATATATGTTTTACACATTGATATTTGCATTTTGAATTTGTATTTGATTATGTGACATTCTATTTTATTAGATGCTTGCATCATTTATTTGTTTCAAGGTTTAGGTGAATTCTTTTCAATTATATTAATTTTGTCTTGTTGACAACAACATCATTAGTGGCAGACTGCAATTATGGCGATTTTATGTTGTTGGTCTTCAGGTGGCTAACATTCTCTATGAAGCTGTGGTGTATGATATACTGATGTGCCTTTCAATTCATTATTTCGAACTCATGCACTGTGCTCTTTATATTTGGATGGACAATAACAGTAATAGTTGCAGGTCATATAATGTTCTACATGGCAGCCCTCTGATATTGAAAGTCACTCCAGCAGTTGTTATTATCTTTGCAATATGGGGTCTTGGGCCACTAATGCGTCACAGTAGAAACCTGCTATTTCATGTATGTGTGTGGGTTCTGATCATTATTTGAGCATTGTGTTGGCTTGCCGCAGTTGTGTAATTCTGTAATGTTTACTTTATTCGGCAGAAAAATGATAATAGCTGGAAAAAGAGTGACACACACTATGTTATGAGCTCTTATTTGCAACCTTTGCTGCTGTGGGTTGGCACAACACTCATCTGCAGGTATAAGCATTGAGATTTTATTAAGTTGCAGAAGGAATACTAGACATCAACACCCATAAATTCATAAATTGTATCCACTCGCAGAGCACTGGATCCTGTAGTTATGCCGACAGAAGCTAGCCGGCTTGTTAAGCAGAGACTTCTGAATTTTGTGAGATCATTGTCAACTGTGCTGACTTGTGCCTATTGTTTATCAAGGTGACTGCTTTTCCTGCTTTTCTTCCTTAATTTGTATGATGCAATCCTCCAAGTTAGAGTTATCAGGGTTAATTGTTTAATAGCCACTGAACATGGAGAATTTTATGATGCAGTGTGATTCAAAAAGGTCAAAAGTTCTTCCTGGATGCTAAGGAGCCCAACAATGATACAAGAAATGTACGTGTTGTGTTGTTGCATGTATAACTTAAATATTGTAGCAAGTCATGTATTTCTATCCAGTAGTCTTGGCTTCTCATGTGCTCATATTAACTTTGCTCTAAGTTAAGTTTTAACTCATTGTTCTTTAATTTCCACAAAAAAGAAGTTTTAACTCATTTGTTTGCCATTAGAGGCCCAAACTAAAATTTGAAGTCCACTGTTACTTCAGTCTGCTGCTGATGGTGTCCAGTGAACGGTCAATGGAATGCAAACAGTCTGAACTGCTTTGCTCAATTTAGAAGACGTTGAAAAATTGATCAGATAATCATCAGTACTCATGGCTTGCAGGAGTCTTGTTTACCGGCAGACTGGTGTTCTTAATTGTGCATCAAGAGTTTGAACATTTTCTTCTTATTACCATCTCTTAGGAGATAATTTTAACATCTGAATATCATTTTTGACTAAGCATCCACCTCACCAACTTAGAATGTGAAATAAAAAGATGTTCACTCTGGCATGTTACTTCTATTTTTCTGATTGTCTTGGTTAAAAGCCTATTGTGCAAAATCAAATCTTTGATGGGTTTTTATGAATTTCTTTTTGGGCAGATGGGTTTACAATTTGCCGGGAAAGCTGTATACTCTGCAGTATGGGTTGCAGCTTTTGCACTGTTTATGGAGCTACTGGGTTTCTCTACACAGAAATGGCTAACAGCTGGAGGTCTTGGGACAGTATTGCTTACTCTTGCTGGCCGTGAGGTGAATTCCAGGACCATGTCATATTGATTCATCCACACTTGTAACTTACGTGGACCGGATTGTAATATTTTTTCAGCCTCTAGGGCAATCTTTTCATTCCATTTTTGTTAATTAATTGTAGTTTACTCATTTTTTCTAACGTCTACGATGTAGTTCTCATTTTTAAACAGCTTGACATAAGTTTTGTTCACTTTTTCAGATATTCACGAATTTCCTCTCAAGTGCGATGATTCATGCAACTCGCCCTTTTGTTGTCAATGAGTGGATTCAAACCAAAATTGAAGGCTATGAAGTCTCTGGTACTGTTGAGGTTTGTATTTGAAAACGCATCTGATGTTTGACGAAACTGGGAGGATAGAGCTCTGTAATGATGATACCTGTTACAGTTGAAACATGATGTTTTTTTAATTGTATCATGTGTCTGGCCGAGCAAGGACCTTATGAAGTGCTAGGGGATGAATGAATAAGATAACTGCATTTTTTATCACTAAGATGCATATTTCTTTTTATTGGTGGCATGGTTGAAACGGCCTTCTTATTCAAATTGTTCCAATCCTTTGCAGCGTGTAGGTTGGTGGTCACCAACAATTATAAGAGGTGAAGATCGTGAGGCAGTCCATATTCCAAACCACAAGTTCACAGTGAATGTAGTAAGAAATCTTAGTCAAAAGACTCATTGGCGTATTAAGACTCATCTAGCCATTAGTCACTTGGATGTGAATAAGATCAATGTGAGTTGTCCATTTTGTCATCCATTCAACCACTACGATATGTTTCTCAAGTTGTTGAGGTGTGCTTCATGATGTGATATGAGCGCTACTCTGTGCACAGAATATTGTGGCTGATATGCGTAAGGTCCTTGCTAAGAATCCACAAGTTGAGCAGCAGAGATTGCATAGAAGAGTATTTTTGGAGAATGTCAATCAAGAAAATCAGGCCCTTGTGGTTTGTGCTCTTCTAACATATCAATTCTGCATGCTTTTTTTCTAACCTCAACTGAATACTCTTTCATTGCATTTTCCATATTTGTTCCCCACTCTGGAAAATGAAAAGAGTAAGTGGTGTTTTTCTGAGCCTTACGTTACTACAAAAAAAGACTTTTGATGCTAAATTGGTAGTTGTATTGATAACTAGGGTCGTTTGGTTCTAATTATGTTTTTTTATTGTAGTTTTTAGTTTTTGTTTTCGCTTTCTGTTATTATTATTTTTTTAAATAAAATAAAAAACCTGTTTAGTTGTTAATGTTAATATTTTTATTACTGATAATAATTACATATTAGATAAAACTTAAAAGACGAATTATTTTTAATTAATTAAATTTATTTTAATCTTTTATATAATATTTATTAATTAAATATTAGTAAAAGTTATTTTATTTTATTAAAATAAATAATTTAATAATTAAATTTTATTTTAAATATATTTGAGTTATTAAATCAAAGTTTTATTTGAAATATTTTGAAGATATTTTTAATGTAATTATATTTATTAATAATTATTAAGTTAATTTTATGTAATTTAATCACAAAATTTAAATAAATTATTAAATTAAATTATTTATTATTCATTATTTTTATTAATAATTAATATATTAAATAATTAAGTAATATATATTTAGTTGATTCTAAATCATATTATAAAAAACAAAAAACAAAAATCACCTTTTATGATTTTCATAAAATTTGAAAACTAGAAGAAATTAAAACCAAAAATTAAAATTAAAATTTAAAAACAGGTTTTTTTTACAAAATTAAAAAAAAACTAAAAACATAAATGGAAACAATCAGACTTTAGATTTCTTGAACTATTTTTGAAGTGCTGTTAAATGACTTATATGAGGCACTATTATGGGTAGGGAGAGAGGGAGGGGGGGAGGGAGACATGCATACAATTTTATATGTTTAAGGATCTATATTGGAAGTTTTTTCTTTTATCTTAAACATTATATTCCCTTCTGCTGGTAACCGTACAACTTCATATAGGATTTTTTAAGACAGAAACTTGTCTAATAGAGCTATGCACAGGGTGTATATTATTTTATTGAGTATCCTATTCAGAGCTTTATAATGCAAAAGTGCAGAATTTAATAAGTTCTTTAGAAGATATATTTTTAAACCAATACTTCCAGTATTAACTCATATACATGCAAGATACATTCTTCTTCCATGCATAAATGTGATGATTAGATACAAGAGACGGCCTTGGTGTTGAATTCTCCTGCTTGTTATGCTTTGTAAATGGGTGATTAACAGTTTTCAGAAGACGAACGCATTATTTACTCAAATGAGTCGATAATTATGTTGTGAATGTCTATCCTTTTGTATCTATGCAATGAATGTGTGCATATGAATCTATGTGTGACTTCTGTAACTTGCGTGTTTCAGATTTTGATATCATGTTTCGTGAAGACCTCACATCATGAAGAATATCTTTGTGTGAAGGTAAGGAGGTTCTTTCATTCTACTACTTTTTTGTGCTACACTAATTTCAATTTTGCCCTGCATGGAATTTGCTAATACATAACAAACAAAATTGGAGCACGAACTTTAGAATGCATTGACGTTCTGTTGCATAAGTTCGAAGTTAGTACCAGATTCTAGAAAATCCCTCTCTGTATTGGTCTTATAATTAATGCATTATTATTTCTATTAGAAACAGAGTTAGCAGAAGATTGCTTCACAAGTTTCCTGACACTTAGCTAGAGCTTTAATCAAGTTTATCAATGGTCACCAATGGCTTGTCTAATGGTTGCACTGCAACCTTAAGAATGAGGCTCATTTCACAGTTGTTGATAATGAAACAGGAAGCAATACTGTTGGATCTTCTACATGTCATCAGTCATCACCGGGCGCGGCTTGCCACACCAATCCGTACAGTTCAGAAATTTTATAGCGATGCAGAATTCGAAAATGGTCCATTTTCGGATTCAATATATAACCAGGGTGGCATGGCATCCAACCGTCCTTTGTTACTTATTGAACCGCCTTACAGAATCAATGGAGAAGAGAAGGCAAAATCCCAAACTCGTTCAGGACGAGTTGCAGGAGAACAAGAAACTAAGGCAACATCACGATCAACACATGACCTCAAAGTGGGAGTGAACTCAAAGACTGATTCCAAGAATAAAGAAACACCAAAATCAGACATCAAGGCAGATTCCAAGAATAAAGAGACACCAAAATCAGACATCAAGGCAGATTCCAAGAATAAAGAGACACCAAAATCAGACATCAAGGCAGATACAACACTAAATTCTGATGTCAAGAACACTAAGGCTGCACCTGTCTCCACTTCCGTGCCCTGCACTGGTGATAAGATGAATGTGGTGAATTCAAATGCCAAAGCAACAGGGGTGGTTTCCAATTCTATACCTGAAAACAAAAATACCTCTGACTCCAGGCATCGTAAAATTTCAAGTCCTGAGAATGCCAGACAAATTGGCAAAGTTGATAGTTCCTCAATTGCATCAGAAGCTACTCCCAAAGCAGGTGGAATACGGGATCCTTCCCAGTTGAAACAAGAAGATGAAAGAAAGTCAGCCTTACAGGCACCAATGTCAAAACCTGCCTTGGAGGAAAATATAGTTCTTGGTGTTGCTTTGGATGGGTCAAAGAGGACGCTACCTATTGAGGAAGACATGTCTCCCCATTTACCTCCACTTGAGGTTAAGGAAACTGCTGCTGCATGTCGTAATGCAACTGGGTTAACAACTGCAGAAAAGGATGGGAAAGATGGCCAACCTCCAACCGCCCCTAATACAGCATCTGGCAATCAGTGAAATCATTTTACCCTCATCCGTGCAGGTGCCTAATTTGTTTTTTCACCCTAAAGCTAACTTGATGTCCAGAAACAGGGCACCTTAGAGTCGTACACAGTACATGTCCTCACATGAAGTTTCTAAAGATAGGAATGTACCATCGTATCTTTTCAATTCATACTTTTCATCTTGATCATCAGAGGTCACAATCCTCCTTCTCCCTTACTAACGCTTCTTGTAAGTGTTATACCAATTTGTGAAGAGTCTTGATGCTTTGATTTCTAGTCAAGGTGTATCTCGTTACCTTTTGTTATCCTCATATTCTTCACTAGTTTCCATCACTACAAACCGTTTCTTAATCCTTTACATGTTTCAGTTGAATACTTCTGATTGCTTTGATGTGACAAACATTAGCCCTTATATTGTCAAATCAAAGCGCCAAGCATTCAAATTTCGTTGTTTTACCAGTAAACATGAATTACCTCAGCACAATGAATTGGGGATCATCCTTGTTCTTAGTATAATGACACAAAATCAAATCTCAACCATATTATTGTTGTTTGTATGAAGTTTTACAAGAACAACCGTTCCACAAGTAGAATGATAGTTAATACAGGTGCAAACTAACTGGGACATTACAATATTTTTCTGGTCTAGAATGTCCTTCCATAAGTAGACTATTAAGTGACTGAACTTCAGTTTTCACGTCCACTTTCTAAAATGCCAAATGGGCACTTTTATGAATGGGGGGAAGCGAATGCCTGTTTATTTATTACACCATTTATGACACATCACAAGTAGAGAAATGTTACTGCATCATCAGTAGGCAGAATGGTAGCATCAAATCTGTCAATATCAGATTAACCATCTTTATGCATTGCACATGCATCCAGGAGCAGGATAAGTATAGATGGATTGTTTTGGTTTCTTCAATCTGATCTCTCCTTGTCTGTTTTGATGCCCCTCCACAACTGCTTGTTGGAACTCTGACCAACTAATAGTTTTATTCAGAAAGAGCTGGCCTAGCGATGCCATGTTTGGCCTTATAGTCTTCAAGTTCTTGTAAGTTCGATGCCCCACCTGTTGGTATCACAAGCTAGTCATTTTCCGCATATATTATTAAGTTTAGTAATTAATAATAACACAGATAACATTGGCTATACATATCATCTCAATATCTGTCTGTCTACTCAAGACCATGAATCATCCCATCAAGAGACTGAAAAAGAACTTATGCAATGTTTCATCTTCTGGTGTATGCAAGCTCGATTTCAAAATGCAGTTTTCAGGTAGCAGCAAAAGTGGAACACTCGGATTCAATTTCATATTCAAATGAACCTCGTAATTGGAAGAAAGTTGATTTTTTTTGCTATAAACCCAACAAACAAAAGAAAAATTGGGATAGACTCTTATAGTACAGTATCTGCCCCTGTTGAAACCCAATGCAGTTTGTGTCACCAAAAAAGAGAAAGCTCTAAATTGGTAGAGCAGCAAATAACAGAAGACACCATCTCACTTTTGAAAGATTATACTTGTATGTTTCTCTCCATAAGAATATGTTACCTAAAAGCAAGATAGCTAAATACTCACCAATGCATTGTGCATGTTTCCTGGAGAAGCTGAAATGAAGATGTCACTGTGCATGCCAACATAATAATCAACAGCAGCCAACAAAGAAGCTTTTCCTTTAATCATCGATCGTTCATCGGAAGAAGTAAGACTTTTTTTATCTTCCATTTGTGGAAACAACATTCTTAGAGTAGAAATCCTAGCTTCCCCACCATAAACCTGGAAAAACATGGTCATTCGTAGTTCAATCTCGATTCAATAGTATCTTAAATTAGGTGAACATCATTCATGACCAAACCCAAATTGAAGGGGACAAGGACCTTGTGGGAGGCAAGATATAGACGAGTGTTCTTGTCAAAGCCTAAAGCTGCAAGCAACAATCCAATCTCTTCTGGGGTCAATGGACAACGGCCCTGACTCCTCAATTCTTCATCTGTGAACTGGGAATTAAGCACTCTTCCCTGCCAAATCACTTGTCTGTATTTAGCCAGAGCCAATTTTTCAGCTTTTCCCCCACCAAAATCGCAAGCTGAGTGAGCAGCCATATCCTGCATTATTTTAAAAGTCCGTGAAGGGAACCTTAATAAATGCACAGACTATAGGAAACTTGTTAGATTATCATAGGATCAATCACAGTTCCTAAAGAACACACTGAATGATGACTTGGTAGTAGATAATTGGAATTACTGGGTATTACCTTATCGAAACGAAGATGTAGCACAACAAACTTTCTCGCACCATTATTGTCAATCAAGTCTGTTTTCTTTTGGTAGTCAGAATTAAGCAATCCAGTTCTGGCAGAAGAATATCGCAGCCTATGAACAAGAGCATCTCCGAGTTCTCGAATGTGGGGAACAAAAACTAATGCTTGAAAGTTGACTTTGCAGCGTAATCGTTGGATATCCATTGGCAAATTATCAAATGTCAACCGATGAGAGAATGGAGCAATTGCAGCAATGCCATAACTGGATCAAATTCACAGGTTATGAGTTTCAAAAAGCTGTATCAACTCCGTTTGAAACAGTTGTAATGGTATTTTACAACAAGACTAATCTGAACTTATAATAATTCGATTTGTAGACAAATATCACCAATTAGGAACACAATTTCTTCACCCTAAGATAGTCCACTATTATCAGGAAATATGTGACATAACATGTAATAATGGCACCTGAAACTCGGTTCAAAATTTCAGGGAACTACCCACCTCTGAAGTACGGGTAAGACATTATCTAAATACCAGTTCGCTGTAGCATGAACTGGTGCTGTTTTTACTCTGGTATCTCGAATAGCTGTGGCATAATACTCCCTTGTGCTCCAGGAGAACTCATCAGGCAGTTCTTTAACTATAGAAATATCATCCTTCAACACATTAATAAAGTGATCCACATCAAAGATATCCATGAACGAGCTGTAGTAAAAACAAAAAGACTTTTCAGAATAATACTTATGTCAAACCACTACATTATATCAGTAAAAACTCAACTTGTCCCAATCTCTTGTATACAAACAGTACCTTGAATCTTGCCAAACAGGATTCACTTCAAAATGTGGGATCACTAGTGTTGCATTGAGTATTTTTGCAACAGCAACAGCATCACATATCTGTCAACAAAAACAAGTCAGAACTTCGAGTATTTGATTACATTCTCAACGCAGACACGTGATCACGAGCGCTGATCAAATGTCTCTTTTATTTAAGGAATTGTGATATTTTCCCTTTATTTTCAAAGAAGATATACAACTAGAAAATGTTCAAACATATACCCCCATCCTCTGTTGGTTCAAGCCTCCATCAAGAAATACTTGAAGATATCCCTCAGACTTCTCTGCCAATGCTTTTCAAGAAAAAGACAAGGTTTACATGCATATAGCCACTTCTTCTAGTACATTAATGGTAATGTCACAGAATTACAACTTGTAAAACCATCAAGGCTTTCTTGTTACTCACAGGGGGGGTCGCTAGATTCAACACATGGCCGCCATCCTTGGTCAGCCAAAGGAGCCCAGAGATCTGACTGCTCTCCATTTGACTATCAAAAGCACAGTTGATAGATAGAGTTAAACGAAGACATACTTATAATCAGCACAGGGATTTGATTAGACCATACTATAAACTACATTAGGAACTGTTACATACAGCCTCACGCAGCAAAGCACTTTTCAGAAGACGTAAATGTTTAGGTTTTGGGACATTCCATTCCTGCAAAAATGAAACAATTTTGTCACAATGCAAAATTAACAGATTATAGTAGCATCAAACAACTAGCACCGATGCAATAGAAATTCGTTTTATTTGCCTCAAAAGAGCTGAAAACAGAAACATTAATTCAAGAGCTTATATCCAGTCGATAGGATATCGGCACAAGTTCCTCACAACTCTATTCTAAAAGTTTAGAAGCTTGAAATGCCAATACAGAAACAAAGATCTATTCATCCTTCCCTTCAGTTCAAATAACACAAGCTCAGTATTTAGTTGCACCAAAAATTTGTGTGGCAATTGAATTCTATTTGGGAAACTAGTACGTCCAATGTAGTGGGTGTGTGTGTGTGTTTCCTACACAAGCAGAACGTCATTTCAACAGGGACTAATTCAATAGTTGAAGAAAACTCCAACGGAAGAAACTCCCAAAGGTAACTAACAACACACCTTTTAAAGCACCAGTTCAAGGGAACTAATATTTGGCTGAGTGAAGTAATTTACCTCACCACTGATGTTATTAAGCAGTCAAGCTTTCCAGGTACCCTAAGCTTGCGTAAACCCACATGGCACTAGGTTAAATTACTACACTAATTACACCATCATTAATTCAATAACATGCCTCGCCACAAAAGTACATGATCTTACTTACCACTTAAACTTCCTATAAATCACCTTAAGCCAACTCTTAAATTCTTTCCAGACTTGAAGCAAACAAAACACAGAATAAAACAACTGAAACAATCTTGCATGAGGAATGATAACAAGAAAAATTATAAAAGAAGTCTACCGAGAACGTAGGAGAGGCATGGCTTAATGGACTGAACAGGCAAGGTAAAACAACTGGAAAAAGAAACACCAAGAGACCAGCAAGAACTCCATTTCTCTGGAGCTCCATCACTGAAAGTTCAGAACTTGAACCAAACCCACTACTCAGATCTCCAAACTGACTTCTGGGTCCTGCTATTCTACCGATAACAAAAGAAATCCAAGAAGGGAAAAGCTAACTTATGGTTAAGAAGAGCCGACAACCCGTATTATCACATGAATTATAGGATTCTTGATTCTTTTATATATCACAACACCCTTTAATGTTTCTTGAGGTCTGTGAAAATAAAAGCGAAAGAGAAGAGTTAAGGCATCTCACATGGACACCTGTACAAAAGATGTGAAAGCTTTCATCATGGAGGTGGGGGGTGTCCTTTTCAAGGGCCCAAGAAGAAAGCAAAAAAGCAGAGTGTAATTGCAGCATTTGTACATTGATTAACAGGAATACGATGTTTACTATGACAATCTATCATATCTTAATTTCTTAGCAAGTCTTTGCTGTTCCCTTATTCTTTTTTCTTACAGGATAGCTGCCTATGGTCTTTAAGGTTTCCTAGGGATTGGACCGTTGGATGGTTTTTGGTACTTTTTGGTTTTGTCTTCCACTTTCTTACACAAACACAGCCTTTTTCGTTCACTTTCCGTGAGCACCGACACTGCGTTAAGATCAACTTTTGACTTGTGGCAGATTTTCCGGGGAAAATGGTGATTGAGAATTAGTAGGGTTTGTCTCGTGCTCGCACTAAATCGAAAGTGTCTCGTGCTCGTAGTAAATCGAAAGTTTTGGGGATCTGTTCTTCGGTTTAGTTACTTGTAAGATGACAAATCGGAGACCTCGTTCGAGAGAAGATACGTTTAAGTTAGAAATATTAATCGAAGATCTTTTTTTAACCTAAAGTTTGATGAATTTGGTTGGGCTTATTATGGGTAGAGTTTCTGTAAGTATAACTTTTTTTATAGATTTCTTTTATAAATTTTTTTTAAAAGTCAGTTAATTTAATAACTTTCTTTTGAAAAATGATTTTTTTTGAAAGATTTTCATACAAGAAATCGTTTAATAACATAAAAAAATACTTTTAATTTTAACTATCTTTTTATTATGTAATAAAAATTATTTATATATATAAATATTATTTTAATTATATTAAAAATATACAAGCCACAATATATTAGTTATTATG
>JAOSBK010000206.1:2940161-2975072 GCA_027568895.1 Erythroxylum shatona | reverse complement strand
GGGGCGCAGAAGATAAGTGATCAGGAAGGATATGACTATATTAGAGCTTATTGAGGACTTGGCCCTTAATAGAAAACTTTAGTGAACTAAGATACAGGTAAAAGATCTTATATAAGGAGGTCCTTTTCTTTTTTCGTAGGCCTTTTGAGTCTTTCCTTTGATTCTTGTATCTTTTATTTAACATAAACACCTCTATCTATAGTACTTCCCCTTTAGTTTTTTTAATATTTATTTTATTATTTTATTATTATTTGTTTTAGTATTTGTATTTTATTTGTATCTGTATTTATATTATTTTATTATTTTATTTATTTATAATTGTTTTTTATTTTGATTTTCCTTATTCTTATTTTATTTTATCGATTTTTTAACATAATTGTTAGTTTATATTTTTTACTTTTGTTTTCTTCAAATAGTTCTCAAAACTTTTTCTTTTTTATGGGTCTATCAGAAATAACATCTCTATTAGTTAGGAATAAGGTTGCATACTATTAGACCTTCCCAGATCTTAAGTCTTAGTGGGATTTCTATTAGGATGTTATTGTTGTTGTATTTCCTAAGTTAAAATTTTAATTAAGGAATTAAGAACATGTTTAGACAAAATTAAAAGATTAAATCGTAACAAATAAAACATAATTGTAATATCCAACAATCAATTTCATTAAAGAATGTATAATATATATGTCCTAAATTTCAAACATAATGATGCAATAAAGTAGTTTACTTTGAATTTTTAGAATGACAATTATAAAGCAATCACATTTGAAGAAAACTTAAATAAATTAAGTAATATATGGAAAAGACATTAACATTATCAAATAATCCTAAAGTTAGGAGTTTATCCAAAGAGAATGTGAATTATAAAGATCTTCAATAAAAAGAAGATAAAATTAAAGGGGGTAGTTATTTGTAGTGGATATGGTGTTTTTCAAAGATACAAGCAAATTGTCTAGGATTATGAGGAGACTTAAATAAGAAAAAGAACGAACAAAAGCAAAGTAAAGGAGGGAAGCATTAAATTATATATACTGGTCAACCAACAAAAGGTTGCGGTTAACCTTTATATATCAACTAAATATATCATAAGTTAATTGTCTTTCTTAAAAGAGACATTAGACTATTATAGTCTTGTGGTCGACCATTATGGCCTTATGGTAAACTATTATGGATTTATGGTCAATCATTCATGTAATAAACCTTCTCACAAATATAATGGAGTTATAAATTTTCTTTTTAAAAAAAGGAACACTGATTGATCATTCCAAAACATTGGTTGACTAGTCCAAGTAATTGGGTGACTAGAACTTTGAGCAAACAAAGAACAAACTCACTAGAAAGATAAAAGAATGCTAGATATTAGGACATTAGTCAACCACTGAAGGACCTTGGTCGACCGGATAAGCAACTAGAAAACTAACGAATTTACTAGAAAGTAGAAAGGAGTTAATTTTAAAGATACTAGTCGACCACACTAAGATATTGGTCAACTTGTTAACCAGATAGCTTAATGAACCGTTTTTGAAATTCAAAATAAAGTATTAAAACTTCAACAAAATAACAATAAAACACATTCAACCAACTAAATATCAATAAATTTTTTTAATAATATAAATGTCCTTATGACAAAACAATTCTTATTAAACATAAAATAATTTTCCTCTAATTAAACAATATTTATCCTTATTTAAAAGTTTAAAGAAATAATAACCCAAAGCAATTTCGTGTAGGAGGCTCACACTTAAATATTTATTTATTCATGGAAGATGAATATCTTACTATAGAAGATTCTTCATTTGAATAACGACATAAATCACCTATTGTAATTTTTAAAATATTTTTAAAATATTTTTAATTTTATTTAATTAAACTTTACTGCATTATTTAATAGGTGAGATTGTTTTCCCTAATTAACAAGTCAAGTGGAGTAAGATAAAGTTAAACTTAATTGTGCTATGAGTATTATTTTATAAATATTAAAATTTAATTTAATATCATATGAAACAACATGTATTAAGTTAGATTATCACAAGTGTTCCGAAATCGTACCCTACTGTCGCACAGAATGTGAGTTTGGATTAATTGAATCACATAAACCACCATTTGGCAGTCTAGTTACCAAAGTACTATAATAATGCCAACTGGTTGTTAGAAAATTATGTGCTAATATAAACACAACATTAATTTCATATTCACAACTATTAATCGAATTGTCTAATGTATATTTATAACCATAACAAGATGGTTAATAATTTACTAATTGCATCTAAGACATATGGTAGTACCCTAATAACTATATGTTGACCCATTAAAGTATAGTTCAATATATTTTTGAAATGATACAATTAGCTTCCTTCTACCCCTTAGGGTAGAACATGTTACAACTATAACATATGGTGAGTTTTTTGTGTTGATGTCATAGGTGTGGCGAAAGTGGGTTTGCTACCATAAGTTTTCTCTCTTGCATAAGATTTGTTAATATTGATAAGTTGTGGTGTCTAAAATGGAGAGAATGCATCAAGATTCCATGTCAAACATTTAAGTTATATTTATTTATTGTGTAGTTAATGCTCTAAATAAAATATGGATTTTAGCATTGTGGTTATTAATGATTGCTTTTAAGAATAACAATTGGTATTAGAACTCCATGAACATTTGATTTTTAGGGCTTGTATTTAGGTATAAACTCATTTTTTAACATCAATTTTTGGCATAAATGACTTCGAAATGATGCAATAAAGGTGTACAAATCGTTGTTGGTTGTTGTTATTGCCTTTTAACTTTGTTTTGGGCAAATGAATCATAATTTTTGGGTGAGATTTTTTAAATTTTTGGGGTTTTAGTTAATGGCAGAAATGGGTCTAAAAACTTTCAAGTTTTGGAGCACTTTTAGCTGAAATGGGTATTGGAAATCCATAAATCATGAAAAATGGAAGAAAACTTAAATTTCATAAAAAATGGGCGGCCAGAGCAGAAGTTGCAGGTGGGTCGGATGCGGCTTAGGGTCAGGCACAACCTGTACGGCGTCTTCCTAAACCCTATTAATTATATATTGTTATTTTTTAAAATATTAAAAAAATTAAAAATTATGTTTAGTAACACGTGGGGGCGCTTAAAAGGTCTTTTTTGACCAACTTTTCATCATTTTGTTCCAATTTTTTATTCTATCTTTTCATATGTTTATGCATCAAATTAATCGGTGTTTTTTATTTGATAATTCTAATTGTTTTTAATCTTATTGCGGCATAAATATGATTACGTGTTGACAAAAGTGAATGTTTATTTTTATCTGTCATAAAATTGAGCAAGTGAATCTATTTGTGATGAGAAATTTTTATAAATATTAATACATGTTTAAAATTTTGTGTTTTTCCTCTAAAATAACATTAAGATCTATATGGGTAATTAAGTATCCTATCGATAATGACTACTTAGTAGAATGCGTAATATGGTGAAGAAATTTTATTGAAATATTATGAATCGCACAATTTTTCTATCCTTTCGATAATACATTGATGATTTAGTTGTAATATTTAATAAATTGTTCTTAAATGTGAATGAGCTCTATATTTGTTTAAAGAACTCTAGCATGAGTGATGTAATTAAATTTGAGAAAAAAGAGCATAAATTGTATGATTTTATTTTAACATGCATATCATAGTTATTGCTCTCGATTCTCATTCATCTTTGAGCAATCCAAGAGTCTATACCATCTTGACGCTGAGTGGAACGAACCACAAGTAGTGGGTTAAATTTCTTATGTTAAATTTGACTATCATGTGAATGAACTTGGCCTTGTGAATTGATGCACCACCTAAACCCGCTGATGATGCTACTAAGATGGATAGAAATCCTATGAGAAGTTGGAATACTCTAACCGATGTTGTTTGATGATTATAAGGTATCACATGGATGATTCTATTTATTATAATATTCTCGAGGCTGATAATACAAAGGATTTTCTTGCTGCCATTAAGAAGTACTACAAGAAGTTCTTAAAGAATGAGAAAAATAAGTACTTAAACATGCTTCATCACACTATTTACGATGGTGCAAGTGACATTAGGGCTCATATCGACAAGCTCATAGGTTGTTATCATAAGCAGGTTATGGATATGGACCTTGGTGAGGATTACATAGTATGGTTTGTGATGGGGACTCTTCCTTCCAAATTTGATTTGATCAAATCAATCCATACTGCTCAAAAAGAGCAATGGATTGTTAAGGAGATGATTGTTATTCTTACCAGGGAAGAGGATGACATGAAAAAGGGAAGGGCAAAAAGCATCTCCATGATGACAAACCACAACAATTATCAAAAGAGAAAGTTCACTTCTAATAGCTCAAGTGACCAAAAGTCTTTCAAGAAGAAAGTTGTTAGTCCTAAAGGAAGTGGACAAGCGGACTCATCTTTTATTAGTCAGAAGAATAAATTTTTCAAAGGGAAGAGCAACTTTTTTTAGAATTTTGGGCACAAGAAAGCTAATTGTTGAAAGCTCAAAGCTCACATAAAGAAGAAAGGTAATTGTCTTGTGATTGTTTTGTTTAGAGTCTAATATTATTCATGTGCCCTCAAATACTTAGTGGTTAGATATTGGAGCATCAATTAACATTACGAATTCCTTGCAGAAATTGACAAGTCGAAGAAGACTGATTAGTTCTAAGCAGTATGTGTACATGGGAGATGATACCAAAGTTTAAGTTGAATGTTTTGGGACAATTAGACTATAGTTAAATACAAGACATCTTTTGGAGTTACGTGATGTCACTTATTTACCCTTTATTAGGAGGAATTTGATTTCTGTATCTATTTTAGATAGATTAGGCTATGGTCTTCTTTTTGGAACTGGAAAACTAACTTTGTATTGTGACTCTCTTTTGGTGAGAAATGAAATTTTATGTGAAAATTGATACAAACTTGAGTTGAATGATATTGTTACTGTTGCTTCTTCCTCCTCTCTTAATACTATTGTTGGTTCCAAATGTATGAGGTTGGATTTGAGATCTTCTATGTTATGGCACAAGTGTTTAGGCCGTATTTCTAGAGATAAAATGGAGGTTGGTAAAAGATGGTGTAGTTCAGGATCTTGGTTTTTCATATTTCACTATTTATGTTGATTGTATTAAAGGAAAGTTGATTGCCAAGGTTAGAAAAAGCAAAACAAACAAGTGCTCAAAATTGTTGGAGTTGAATCATACTGATATATATGGACCATTTATTCCACCCTGTCATGGGTAGTTATAAATACTTCATCACTTTTATTGATGATTTTTTTCGGTATAGTCATGTGGAGCTCATTCGTGAAAATTTTAAATCTTTGGATGCGTTTAAATTTTCAAGACAAATGTTGAGCTTCAAAAAGGGAAGAAAATCAAGGTAGTTAATTCTGACAGAGGTGGAGAATATTAAGGGAGTTATGATGAGGGTGGAAGGAATCCAAGGCCTTTTGCTAGATACTTACAAGAAAGTTGTTAGCCCCGAATTTTTTTTTTGTTAAGCATGATTTAAAGAGTTTTGAGGCCTTGATAGATTAATTTATCTTGGAATCAATTAGCATGTTAATATGAGCTAGACTATATGGCATAGGTTAAATTGAATTGAGTGTTAGGGTGGTAAGAATGTATAAGGGGTATTGTGGGAAGATCACTTAAGTTGTAAAGATATAAGGCTTTAAGTGAAGGGTAAGTTGGACATTTTAGCTTCATTAGGAGTATAAAAAGGAAGAAAGAAGACTTGTCTTGCATGGGAAGAGCGAGAAAATGAAATTGAAGGAAAGAGAGGGAGATTTTGTGAGTTTGGAGAAAAAGGGAGAGTTTTGCTAGGTTTTAATTTTTCTTAACCTTCAAGAGAGATTTTGAGAGTGAGCTAGAAGGAAAAAAGGAAGAGGAAGGCTAAATATTCAATTTGAGCCAAGAAAATCATTATTTGGTGAAGATTTAAGGTAAGTGTATATTTAATCTTTTGGATTTTGGAAGGGGTTTTGGTTCAAAGATCTTAGGAAATGCATGGGTATGAGTATTCTAGGATCAATTTCATGCATTTGGTTCTTTGGGTTTTTCAATTTGGATGTCTATTGATTTGGGATTTTTGTACATGTTGAAGAAAATCAAGGGAGGCAAGAGGAGCAAGAGGAGAGGCACATTTGAGCAACTTTTCAAGCAAGGAAACTAAGGTGGGTTTCATTCTTATAATTGAGTTAATGAGCCATAAATGTTTTTCAGTTAAATAGAATTTAATGATTTTCCAACTACCCTATGAATGTATATTTATTGCTCTCTAAATGCTTGAGAATGTGCCATATGTGGTTGTTTGTGAATCTTGGGAATGAATTCAAATTGCTTCTCAATTGTTGTAATTGTTGCTTTTGAATAAGTTGAGAAAAGGCTTTTATACTTGGTATAGGAATGTGGTTGTTGAATTGTGACATGATGATGGGAATGCATATGAAATAGGTCATGTTCATGAAAGACAAGTTTTTTTTTTGTTTTTTAAAAATGTTGCCATTTGGGCAATCTACTTTCAAGTCATGAATATGTGTTATGTGGGTTTATGGTAGTCCCTCAAGAATGTCACGTGCACGTTGACTAAGTTATAGGCTTCTCCCGCCTGCCTGCTATTGGCACGGAGCTCCTTTATAGACTCCCTCAAGTTTACGACTATATAGGACCATTATATGGAAATGTGGAGTGCCTCATGTTTATGGATCTACCCAAACCATTTATGATGTGCTTATGTGTTTAAGATTGTGACAAGCTGATGAATGCATGATTCATGATGTTTTATAATTTTTTTGATAAGTTGTGAATTTGGAAAATATGTATTACATGGATTTTACAATGGAAATTTTTACAATCAAAATAAGTATTTCAATGGTTTTTGCTTGTTTTTCGGTTATAAACATGTTACCTACGAGCGTTAAACTCATCCCCATTCCTTCCCCTCCGCAGACGATGAGCAACATTTCGAGTGATCGAGTCGATCGTCAAGGCATCACTCCAATTTGCATATTTTGTTCTTTTGAAGCTAGATTTTGTAAAACAATGCTTTAGTTGCATTTTGAGAATTTGTATTTCTTGTAACGTTTGTATTTTGGATTATGTTGTAAGGGTGGCTCGAAATGCCCACTAAAGCGTTGTAAAACCGTTATTTTGATGTGAATGAAATACTTATACATTATGGTTGTTTGTGGCATTTCAAGTCTTTGCATTGAAAATTTTAAGTTTTCATAGGGGTAGGATTTGCATTCTGATTTTGAGAGAAAAACTGCACTAATGTAGGATGAATTTGATCAAGTTGTCTCATAGAAGTTGAAGCTTGTCCTCATAGCTTTCTAATGATATAAAGTATGCAATTTTTGGACGTCGGAGTTGAGAGATATGATCAGTTGAGTAGGTGATGTTGCATAGGTTGTGTATCCCGAACAATTAGAGTATAGAAAGTGATATCGCACTAGAAAGAGTTGATTTTGGCAAGATTATGAGTAAAAGGGATGATAGGATGGGTTTCGGATCCTTTGGAGGGGTCTTGGAGAGTGAAAATTCAGTTTCACTCG
Source organism: Erythroxylum shatona (assembly GCA_027568895.1). Taxonomy (NCBI): domain Eukaryota; kingdom Viridiplantae; phylum Streptophyta; class Magnoliopsida; order Malpighiales; family Erythroxylaceae; genus Erythroxylum; species Erythroxylum shatona. The sequence goes on along the minus strand of JAOSBK010000206.1, from coordinate 2,967,522 downwards.
AAGGTTACACGGCCTGCCAGTGTAAAATCGCACGGGCCGTGTGTTTCCAGCGCAGGAGCATACTCTCACTCGAAGGTCACACGGGCAGCCCGTGTTGGTTTACACGGCTCATGTTTTTTGACCCTCCAAATGACATAATCACATTTCTGAGTCTTCATGAAAGTTATAGATCTACGAGTTTTCTTTCTAACCGTCTAAAAAAAGTCAGTCCGACACCTGTAGTGAGAGTTATAGCAATTGCGCCAAGGAATGTACAATATGAGTAAGGACATGAACATGTTGGATTCGTTTGGCCATAACTTCTTCGTCCGACCTCCGATTGAGATGATTTTTGAAGCGATAGATTTCTAACGCATTGTGCTACCTTCCCACAAAAAGTTACAGCCATTGGTTTTGAATTCAGAAATATTGATTGGAAGAGAGTGAGGGGTCGGTTGGGAGAGCATGTCGGGGCAAAATTATACTTTGGTTTCTGAAGCATATCTTCATCTATAGAACTCCAATTTAGTTGGTTCTTGCTGCAAAGTAAACTAGAGACTTAGAGATACCATTTCGATGAAGTCATTTGTGATTATTGTGAATTCATTGTGTGAGATCACCTATGTGGCTTGAAATGTTATAAGAATGATGAGGAACCGATTATTAATAATTAGGGTACATTGGCATAACCCGACAAGGAAACCCGCTCACGCTCTATGATTACGGATAGTTGGGCTCTCAAATCGAGGCCCAACATTTCTCACTAAGCTTTGTTATTAAAAACCTATGTATTTGTTATGACGAAAAACTTTTGTCAATAAAAATTCAATTAGTTAGTGTCTACTTATTATTGTTACAACAACCGAACTATCACTATGCTCACTACTATTTTTAATTTTAGTGACAAAAATTTTAGTTGTCACTTGATCAACTTTTTGTTACAAAAGTTATTGTCAATATAAACTTAACAAATTAATGATAAATATTTGTTTTATAATAAAATATTAAAATTAACCAAAACAAAGATAAATTTTGTCATTATTGTAAAAATTTTAGAGACCATAAACTACTTGTCATGATTTTTTCTTTAATATGATTATTTGCAAAAAATTTAAATATTTTGTTATAAAATATTCAAACTACATATATTGATAATCCAAAAGTAATATTTTACATATCATAGATATTTGGTATACTTAACTTTGAAATTTAATCAAAAAAATCAAAATAATTAAATGCTGAAATATAATAAAAATCTTGTTCCAAAATATTAAGCAAAACTCTTAACCTATTGAAAATTAAAAACAAAGTTTTTGCCAATGCTCAATCATTGTCATCATCACCTTCCTCATTTTCACTTATTGAATTTGTTTCATAATCATCCATAAAAGTATCTTCATCACAATCAATTTCATCATCTTCTCCAGCACTCATAGTATCAATATCCATTCATTCATTTTAGTAACATTTTTAGGTTGATTTATTTATTTTCATTGAGTTTGTTATTTATTTTATTTTTCTTATTTCTTCGTAGAAAGCGTGAGTTTTGTTTCAAATTAGACCTAAGAATTTGTTCACGGGACGTCCATAATTTTGCATAGCCTAAGTGAGAATAAAAGTGGAAGCAAGCTAAAAGAGAGCAAAACGACGACAGACCCAAAAACACCATCAGCAAAAGGTCCAAAATGCAGGCAATATAAGCAGGAAACGATAGCAGAAGGAAGGAAGGAAACAAATTTGTGCTACGTTTACAAGAGTGGTGAGAGTTTTAATAAGAGTAAATAGTGAAGTGGGCCAAGATTTTAAAAGAGGAGAATAGAAGTAGAGAGTAGCCGTGACTAGGAGGAAAAGAAAAATGTTTTAATGTTTTAGGTTTTTAATTTAGGGAGATAAGTGGGATTAGCGGCAACAGAGGGGAGACGTGGCAACAAGTGGGAGAGGCACACAGCTACGTAGAAGGTTTGATGCGAGGGACTAGAGGTAGGCATCACTCTAGGATTTTGACGCACGCGGGAGAAAGTAGCTGTAAAGGAGATTGGACACACGCGAAGGGACGCCGCGCGCAAGGATATTGGATGTAACAGAGACCTGACCTAGGCGATGCCACACCTGAGTTCTTCGTTCCTAGGTATGTGAATCGAAAGTTCAGTAATCAATACAAGGCAACTATTGGTGCTGATTTCTTAACAAAAGAAGTCCAGTTCGAGGATAGGTTGTTCACATTGCAGGTTACAATTTCATATTTTCTTTTTAGGTTTAACCAATGGATATTAGATGAATGTTAATCATATGTGGTCATGGAATTCTTTTTTATGGTTATGTCTATGTGTTGTCTAAGTTCTGTACCTTATGTTTGGAAAGTAGGAAAAAATGATGCAGAAGAATGAGTAATGTTTCAGTTGAATATTGTTGGCACGAAAATGGTAGAAACATGGGAAATAAATTGATAATGCCAATTATTGGTTTAGATTAATTGAAGCATAGTAGTCACATGAATATTTGTCAGGTTTTGATGTTATGTTGCCTACCAATGAGTATAGAGTTCATCCACTGCATATATGTGGACTGTGAATCATTTGACAACTTCTTGAATAGTTGTTCATTGTGTGTCCGGTGTAAAATGCTTTGTAAGCATTATCATCATTGGACAGAGCAGGCATTTTCACTTTAAAATCATATAGTATTGATTTCAAAGCTCTACCATGTTCAATACCTTTCAGAATCATTGTCTTGGCTTTTCTATCACTTATTCCAGGGAAGCTATGACCTTCCTTTCCTAGATAAAATCACATTCCTCTTATATTGTTCTACTGGTCATTGAATTTCTATTCATGTTTTAATCATTACGTTGGCCTTCACTTTCTGTTGTAGGCCAAGATTAAAAGCTTAGAAGTTCAACTCAGTGAAGCCTTTGGTCAAGAAAAGTCAAATGTTGGTTCAGATTCATCTTCTGGAACTTCATTTCCCAAAGGACATGGGGATGGAGATACTTCAGCAGTAACCAAGAAACTTGAAGAAGAACTAAAAAGACGTGATACTCTCATTGAGGTGTGCTACACTTTGCAAACCATTAAGCTATGTAGTCTAGCATAACAGGAATAACTCACTTGAACAAGAAATTATGGGGGCTGAGTTTCTTTCTTACCAATTCCACATGCTAACCTGAAAAAAGGAGGATATCTAAGAGCACTACCATGTTTCTGCCTTTGTGTAACATAGAAGATAGGATCATTTGAGCTACAAGGCCTTTCGATAAAAGATTTGGTTTTACGGTTATGTTCTATTTTAACAAACTAAAGATGAGCTGTTGACATGAAGATGAGATGTGTAGTTTTTCAATTGTGCCCTATTTTTCTTAACCCACTATATAGTTCAACATGTTTCACTTAAGTAGGTACATACAGAACCACATTTCATGTATCACTTCTGCTGGTCCCACTACTTATTGTATATATACGTGAAAATTAAGTTTCTGTGTATGACACATGCAGGGCCACTAAATTTTTTTTCCTTATTTCCTTTGTGCAGAGATTGCATGAAGAGAATGAAAAATTGTTTGATAGATTAACAGAAAAAGCATCATCAACTGGATCTCCACAGGTTCTCTTTTCATCTGACGAACATTTCTGAAGAATGTTGATACTTCACTTTCAATACATTGTCACTACTATGTGTGCTTGTCACCCAAAAAAAAGTGTTAAAGCTTATATTAGGATATCAATAACAAGACTTTTGAAGCCTTCTTGGATAGAAACTTGTGTGTAGAGTGGCAAAGGTTCCGAGTTTTTTCACTTTATTACAAGAATATTGGTCTTTAGGTTCTACTCTTTTCCATGATAAAAGATCCCGTGTATTGGAACTTAGAGATCATTAATCTTGATCCATGTTATTTGAAATGTTGATGTTGTGTATGTATTGTCATGGTATTTTTCATCTCTCTCAGTTGTTTGCTATAGAGTTTTTTAACAGATTTTGTCAGTATCGAATTTCATAGGTGTGTAGATATATGCAACACATTTCGGTACAATTTTAAGAAGTTGTATCTTTTTCTGATGTTGACTGGTAAAGTGATAATGGCATATTCACCATTGTGTTTTTCATTAAGTTTGCTATATGTTCTAATGCTACCATTTCATGGACTTAATAGGGCTTACAATGGTGGGGTTGCTTTTCTATTGTCTGTCTTAATTGTTTATTGCTGTTAGAATGGCTTCTTGACATGATATTGGAGCCTTGTACAACTGTGACTTCTCGAGTTCAAGTTGCCAATGCCTCCATTTCTGATATTTGTGATGTATTTTGGTGTGTTATAGAATGATATTTGTACCATTTATTGAGCCTCATTCAACAACTTAAGGTTTTGGGTTGAATGGTTTCTTGATTTTACAAGCCACAAAATTAGGCAATACAAGATTATACTAATACTAAAGAATATATGTTTGCACTACAAGATACTTTATATAGAGGAACCGTGGCTTAATAATACTAATTTTTTAACTTTGTTAACTTCTTTTCAGCTCTCCAGTCCGTTACTTAAAGGAATGACCAATGCTAGGGATCTAGGAAGGTACTGTCATTTTGAAACAAATAGTACTTATCATTTAACGTCTTATGTTTTCCCTTTTGTCCTTCTTTTGCTGACAGCTGTTTATTTAACTTGCAGGACTGAAGGCAATAATAAAGGGCCTCCAATAGATGTTCCATTTTCAACTGATAACGCTGATGGAACAATAGCCTTGGTTAAATCAGGCACTGAGAAAGTTAAAACCACGCCTGCGGGAGAATATCTTACAGCTTCTCTAAATGATTTTGATCCTGAGCAATATGATGGACTTGCTGCCATTTCAGATGGAGCAAACAAACTTTTGATGCTGGTAAATGTTTGTAATTGTTAGTTAATTTTCCTGTGTTGAACATTATTTTCTGTTCTCTTAAGCTGAATATCAATATTGGCCTCACCGTGTATTTACTGATTTGAACTGTACGTCAGTTACCCCCTTGTGGATGTGAAACATTTTAAATTAAATTCCTTTTTTTTGTGAAAAGAATGAGTTTGAAGCATGATTAAATAGTACCTTGATAACAAATTTTCTGATTTTTTAACAAGATTGGGACGAATAATTACAGGTTCTAGCCGCTGTGATTAAAGCTGGTGCTTCTAGGGAGCATGAAATACTTGCTGAAATTAGAGATGCTGTGTTCTCTTTTATTCGTAAAATGGAACCAAGAAGGGTAATGGACACCATGCTTGTTTCTCGAGTCAGAATCTTGTATATAAGATCCTTACTTGCTAGATCTACAGAGCTGCAGTCCATCAAGGTAATGATCATTGGTTGCTTTCTTCATTCGGTTAATGTGCTGAGCATGTATAATGTGCCTTTGTTGAGATTTCACTGTTTTGTCCGTTCTCTTCCTTCACTTTATAGGTTCCTTCCGTGGAATGCTATTTAGATAAGGCTAATACTGGACGTAGTAGCAGTCCTGGAAGATCCCCTGTGCATTACATAGATGATGAAATTCAGGGATTTAAAGTGAATATAAAGCCAGAAAAAAAATCTAGGTTGTCATCAGTGGTTCTGAGAATGAGAGGAATTGATCAGGTACCTGCTATTGTGTTATGCTTTTCATGTCATTATTTTGAAGATAGAATGCTCATACTGACGATAAGTTCTAAAGTGGTTTAAAGAAGAGGCAAGATCGATAAACAACTGACCAGTTTTAACAATGATCTGACTCCCCAGATTGCATATACCAGCCACATGAGTACTTATATGCACATTTTCCCCCTCCTCTTCACACACACCTCAAAATGCATGCACATGCAGAGACATCCCCACGTTATGGAAAATGCAAGTAAAGGGAATTGTGTTCATTGTGCGTGGACAGAGCTCCGTGTAACCCTAGACAATAATGAAGAACGAAAATACAAAATGTGGGGATGTTTTAATCTTTCTTAATCATAATTTTAAATGAAATGAATGTGGATGAAATTTCTTTCATGTTCTCTTGAAGTGTATTTTTGATTGTCCTGCTAACGCTTCATGTTCTTATATGTTCTCAAATCCTGCAATCTTCTGATTATGGTGAGGAATATTTACAAGATGCAAATGGATCCTTAAAACCCTCAAGTTTTACGATGATGCATGCAGGACTCATGGAGGCAGCAAGTTACTGGTGGAAAATTGAGGGAAATACAAGAGGAGGCAAAAAGTTTTGCCATAGGGAATAAGGCCCTTGCTGCTCTCTTTGTTCATACTCCAGCTGGTGTGCTGCAGAGGCAAATTAGGTCCTGGCTTGCAGAGAACTTTGAATTTCTTTCAGTTGCTGGAGATGATGCATCTGGGAGAACCACTGGTCAACTAGAACTAATTTCAACCGCAATTATGGATGGTTGGATGGCTGGGCTTGGTACTGCAGTGCCTCCTAGCACAGATGCTCTTGGTCAGCTGTTATCTGAGTATGCAAAGCGGGTATATTCTTCTCAGTTGCAACACTTAAAGGTATGCCACTTCATTGTTTGGGAGTGGAGATAAGTAGTTTTCCAATGAACAAGTTAAGGTTATGTTTCTATGTGTTTTTGATATGAGGATCGAATATTTTATTCTCTATATGGTCAATAACCTTCCTTTAAACTCATTGTACATTACTACCTTGATTAGCATCTTTGTGTGTGTTTGTTATTTTTATATTTTTTCATATTCCTTGTTTTATTAGTGAGCTCTTTTTTGGTTGATATTACATGGGTGCATCCTTCTGGCTGATATTTGTTTCCTTGTGGTAATGTTGTGTCGATGCTTATTCCATCAGCCTTCTTTGAAAGGCCACTTTACAAGAGAAGTTTGTATTATTCTGATAGAAACTTGATCGTAGAAGCAAACTTACAAATCGCCCTTCTTCTGTCAGAATTGTTGGTGTTAGGAAGATGATATAATTTGTATAACTCCGAAATATAAAAAATTGTTAATGATCATGGTTTAAATTCTTCTAGAGATGTGTCAGTCTCTGCATCTATTATGTGCCCGTGCTTGGGATCGAGTCCAAGGACAATTCTCAGGAAAGTTAATCTCTTTTCCCTTATTTATGTTGATTCCCTTCCTTGCAGCAGGGACGGATCCTGAAAGTTTTTTGAGTGGGGGCAAAATTTTAATGGGGGCAAAATTTTAATGAGAGCAAAATTTTATTTTTTTTATGGGATCAAAATTTAAAATAATAATTTTTTTATATCCGTCCATGCTTGCAGAACCTATTTTTGGTGATGAAAAACTGACAGCACTTGTCAAAGACAAGGTTTGCCGAGATCGGGCTAAAGTACTCTACCCCCAATTAGCTAATTTTTATGATAACTTCTTCCTTACTTTATTGTATAACGTAATAGCCTTATATAGGCAAAGACGCATAAAAGTTCCACCTAAACTAGGACTCCTAGAAAAACTCCTATTCAAGTTGTTTTAGGGCTCTTAGAAAGACTCCTATTCAGGCTGTTTTTATTAACGTAACTATAACAGAAACTAGTGCAGAAATAATAGACTCCTACTAAAAATAAAACACTCCTCTAATAGACTCCTAACAAAACACTCCTCTAATAGACTCATAATAAAACACTCCTCTTTGCAAGTAGTAGGTCCTTCCCACAATGCATCCATATCTGCATCTTGAAATGCTACCTAAGTAGGTGCTAATTTATTGTGATTACTAACATTGAGAATGATTAATTTATCAGTATTACCAAAGTTGAGAGTATTTATGAAAGCATATTTGATTGAAGTACAATTAATTTGAATGGCTATATATCGTAAGTTATGCATTACCACCTTGATACTCTGTCCCTTAGTCTTCATGCCCTCAAATATTTCACTTCCCATTTGCTTGAGCTCTTAATTTTGCTGCTGAAAGTTATTACAATCTTCTTAAAGAATGTAAGAGCTCCTATAACAATATGTTACCTAATATGTCATTCTGGTTAGCATGCATAGTTAGAAGAGCATTCTACATCTTTAAATTCATGTTTCAAAAGTTCCCTTTAACACTCTACTTTATCCTTTATTTACTGCCCGTAACATGCACTCTTTCTACGAGGTTCTACCTACAAAACTGAAATTGACTAATTAGATACTATCCTGCATTTATGTCATTCTCTTCGAATGTACAGTTCTGCACTCATTAGAATCTGTTTTGAGATTCTAAGCATGTCTGATTTTTCTTTGTACTGCTGCTTTTATTTTTATCAGGACATTGCTGGAACATTAGCCACAGAGGAAGCAGGAGATGCAACCCAGGTTTCTAAACTGCGTTCTGCTCTTGAGTCTGTTGATCATAGGAGAAGAAAGGTAATTTTCCTGACCAGTATGTTTTCCCTCTGCTCTTGAGTTTGTTATAGATGCCTCACTTGTTACAACGAGTCAAATTTCCAATCAATATGCCATGGTAGTTATTTGTGTTTCATGGTTGATCGAACTGCTGTCATTCTTTGGTCTGTTTGAGTTATCGAGAATGAGAATATTTGAATGATGTGATTTAATTTCCCAGCTGAGGTCGTAAATTGTTCAATGCTAATGGATATGGAAGATTGGGATGCTTATGCAATCCATATGTCAGCGAAACCTTCTGTCAAATAGTTATTTATTTAGGATGAAATGTTTGTTACTTCGTGCAATTTATAGTTTTCTTTGGAATGGATGTTTGAAAATGGGAGTTCTATTTCATTTTTGCGTTTTCTTCTTCTACATAGCCTTTTGAGGCAGGGTAAAATTTTGACTAGAACTATGTGCAATAGGACCTAGATTTAAACTTTCGTGGGATAATTACTTTAGCCATGAAATTTGAACTAGAATCATCATGGAATTTGAAGTATCATGTTGCTGTTGATATTATGCATTTGAGAAAGGTTATGAACCAAGTATGATTCTGCTGTATGGTTATTGAGTCCTCGGTACATTTTTTTCTTTTTGATTTTTGTTTCTAGTTGAGACTGCCATGCATCCCTTTTTCACTCGAAGTCTTTCTCATATTGATGTCACTTTGCGAAGTGTATCTCTTTTTGTAATAATCATGTGGCATTGATTTTTGTTATATCTTGATGCAATTAATTTATGCTGTTAGATTTTGGAACAAATGCGAATTGATGTAGCCTTATTGACAATGGATGATGGTGTTTCACCCATTCAAAATCCTCCAACTGCTGCAGAAGATGCACGATTAGCATCTCTAATTTCCCTTGATGGCATATTGAGGCAAGTCAAGGTTTGTACCTGTAAACGAAACTGATCTTATATTATGTTGAAATTGAAAGGAAAACATGAAGCAGTGATGTACTTGGTGTTTTGAACAGGATATACTGAGGCTATCTTCTGTAAAAATGCTGGGTAAGTCTAGGAAGAAAGCATTGCTTGCATCTCTAGATGAACTAGGGGAACGGATGCCTTCTCTTCTTGAGATCGATCATCCATGTGCCCAGAAGCAAATTGCTGATGCTCGTCTTGTAGTCCAGGTACATGAAGTTCAATATGGTTTTTTCTTTTTCTTTTGCTGCTTTTATGTCAGGTAGATATTTTTTGTCATAAGATCAAGTTTCTTGTTCAGTGGGCCGAGAAATATGCAGAATATGATAAATATGCAACGTGCCTGTCTCCTTGGTTTAAGAGGATCCAGTTGGGGCCGATCAATTCCTTTTTGTTTTGATCTGTCAAGACCAGAGAAAGTGTTATTGTAGGATGATAAGAAACCTTTTTTCATTGCATTTGAACGAGAAACTTCTGTCCAATTTCAAACTTGATTGTAGCTCAGCTATCTTGTTTAGACATAATCCTTCACTCTGTTGACGCTGCAGCTGACTCCTGAAGAAGATGACGACCTTCATGACCTGGCACAAATGCAGAGATCACTTACAGATTTGGGGTTGAGTACTGAAACTGATGTGGCACAGTGGAACGTCCTGCAGTTTAATACAGACTCAACAAGTCCGTTTATCATCAAGTGTGGAGCAAACTCAAACTCTGAACTTGTAATTAAGGCCGATGCAAGGGTTCAGGAGCCTAAAGGTGGTGAAATTCTGAGGGTTGTTCCAAGACCATCTGTTTTGGAAAATATGAACTTGGAAGAAATGAAACGAGTATTGTCGCAACTTCCTGAAGCTGTAAGTTTACTTGCCCTGGCAAGGAGTGCAGATGGTACACGAGCTCGGTATTCTAGATTGTACAGGACTCTAGCAATGAAGGTTCCATCACTGAGGGATCTAATCGGTGAGCTTGAGAAGGGGGGAATACTGAAAGATGTTAAGTAATGAGTTCCAAGCCTGCAAAATATCATATCCTTTTGTAATATGTATTGTGTGTTCATAATATTCTTTCGGGTAGGGAGGTAGTGCGAGCTAGGATTTTCTAAGCACAAACAAACAATTTTTTTGTATCATATTTTACTATTTATTTGAGCCGAGGAAATCTGCATTTAAATCTTCAACCCAGTTGCAATGTAATGTACACATGAGTTTGCTTAGTTCCTAGCGTCTTCATCTAACTAGCAATTTTCTCTAACATGTTTCATTATTCAATTCATTGGTCAATGCCATTTTCTAATAGGAAGAATCCCAGAAACCATTTGTTATTTGTTGATAATCTCATGTGCAAGTTTTTCTTTTCTTGTGCCGCATTCATTTTCTGGGATTAATAAGCGGAAACATGGTCTGTAACATCACCAGGGTGAGACATGCACGGTGGCAACAATTGCACAACTGAAACTATTGCGAGGACATGATTTCCTGTACTGACATGGGTAGTAGTCTTTTGTCGTTTAACAGTGCAAGTGATTGGGGACTGATATGGTCGTTTGTTTTGTTGTTTAATGTAGTATATATCTCCGAGAGTTCTTTGCAACTGATTTCAGAGGGGCTTCTGGCCGGAGAATCCGGTGATGCTCCTGAATGACTCCATCATTTTACAAGCTGTACGTACATATCAGCCCATTATCTATAAAGAGATTTGTTGGTTCTTATTACTCTATTCAGAAAAGCTAATTACTCTGCACCACTCATTTATCCATCAGCGCATCTTATTCTTTTCAGTCATAAGCATGAATTTGCCGTAGATCTTTTCGAGTCATCCCATGTTATTATTTTCAACAAGTTACATGGCCATGATCATTTCAGACATAAGTATGAATTTGCCACAGATCTTTTCGAGTCATCCTATGTTATTATTTTCAGATCATTTCTTGGTACCCAAGGATATTTTGTTACCATAATGAATTAAACCCTTATTTCCTCTGTTCCATCACCGTCAAGCACGTAAAACATCTCCGGTTAAAAGAGCAAAATTTACCTCTCGCCGGGGTGACTCACCATTCCAAATGGACCAAGACGTCCTCCTCAGGGTTGTCACTCGCTTTCTCGGCCTCCGTGACTTCTCCTCCGCTCGAAAGTACGCTGTTTTAGCACAACGCTCCTACCCAGCTCAACACGAGTTTGCTAAAGCCATCGCTGTCGCCGACGTTCTCCTTGCCTCAGGCAACCCTCTCAACAACGGACCTGACGAGTGGTTCTCCATTCTCCAACTCAATTCCTCGTCCCATTGCGGTTTCGAAACTCAGTTTGAAAATCTCTCGACCCTGTTAAACCCTGTTAGTAATCACCTCCCTTTTGCTCGAGATGCGTACCAGCTTGCTTGTAATTCATGGTCTGTGTTATCTTGCCCAGAAAAGAAAACCCATTTTAAGGATGGGGTTAAGAACAACGGTGGTGAGTCACAATTGAAAGAAAAGATTGGTGCTTGTGAGCAAGAAAAGGGGACGTTTTGGACTGTGTGTCCATATTGTTACTACATGTACGAGTATGAGGAGGTTTACAAGGAGTGTGGTTTGAGGTGCCAGCACTGCCGGAAGGCTTTTCATGGGGTGACGGTGGCGCCGGAGGCGAGTATGATGGTTGAAGGGAAGGATGAGTACTATTTTGGATATGGATTTTCCCCCTTAACATCTGATGTGGAAGGTTCCTCCGGGGACAAGAAAAAGAGAGGCTTTGGTGATGGTGAATGTGGTAGTGGTTTCTTAGATGAGAAGAAAGGAAATGACGGTGCATTTAAAGGTGGTGTGCTTAACGTGGTGGAAATTTCTGATGATAGTGAGGATAGTGAGTGTGATCTAATGGGAAGTAATAAAATTGGGAAGGACGATGGTGTGAGATTAGAAAAGGAGACCGTGGACAAGATGAGTGGAGTGAAAAGGAATATGAGAGTTGGTGGGGCAGGCAACGTTATACAGGGGAGAAGTAGAACTGATGTTAAGCCAAGGGTAATCAACAATGTGAAGTTGATGGCGAGGCACACGAAAAACAAAATGAATAAAGGAAAGAAGGTTGAAGTAATTGAATCTGGGGAATGGATGCAAATGAAAGGGGCAAGTATACATGCTGAAATTGGAGAACTAGCTGGAAGCACTGAGGGGAATAGTGGAAGTGGAAATGTAAATGGAAGTGGTTATGTTGTTTGTGAAGGTGACTTGGAGTTCTTTCTGGGGGAGGATGATATCTATATTGGTCTAAAGAATACAGGTTGATGGTTAGCAGATGATGCTTTCTGGAATCTTTTAGGGCAGTTTTGACACTCTTGATTTTAGCACTGGATCTTGTAGTTAAGAATTGGCCATGGTTTCCGCATACAGCTTTTGACATACTTCCGTTATCTCATGGGTATAACCAAATTACATTGACATGTTTAGGAGTTGGCATTCTACTGCTATCATGCATGTGCATTAGTATGAAACTTCTAATAGTATTCTGGATTTTGTGGTCTCTAAAGTTTTATGTGTATTCTTGATAAAGTCTAAATCTTCTTGTTTTAATTACCCGGACTTTGCAGTGGATCCTGTATGGTCTTCTGTTGTTTCTTTAACCAAAGATCATTTCTAGATTAGTACAGGTTCTACACTCTGTTTTGAGGTCATTTTGGTAGATTTAACTCATCATAAATTCTGCAAGGTTTAGTATATCTTAATCATGAATCCTGTACTCATAACAATTCAGTTTAATCAGAAAACTTTAGCATGTGAGTCTGGTATAACACCAGCCAGTGTGTAGGGCTTAGCACAAGCTCTTAATCCTGACTTCTTTTGAATTGAATGTTCAGTCACCTTTGCATTACTCTGTAATTAAATCATTCTCAATAGTAAAGAACCTCACTTTCATGTTCCCTTTTCATGGGCATCACAATCTGCAAGATCAATGTTTATGTTTGGACCTTTCTGTTAGGATAAATTAGTAAAAGGTCAATTTATACTCTAATCTTGCTCATTTCTAATAATCACTAATGTTATCACATATTGTATGATATCACTTATATTACAAATATTAGATAACACAACTACTAGAAGCATAGTTACACACTTAACCTCTCTTTTGTTTTTCACAGAATTTTTTTATTATAAGTGTAGAACACAGTATTTAAGTTCTTTCTTTTCTTGGGAGTACGGAGGAAAACAATCTGCATTAAGTTTTGGGAATATTATCTCTTATTAAAATCACAAATTGTCTGATACAGAGTATCTTGGATTTAAGGGCAAAATCAATAGAAAATGTCTATTAAGATTCTGTCATTAAAATAGATTTGGTTTGTTATTCTAATCTTCCTTTCTTCAATGAAAATAACATGTGCCACCATTACTGTTCTCTCTATGCTCCTACAACGAACTTTTACAAGTCATCTTTAAAAAAGTAAACACTTTGGTTTTATTATATTCTTTGCGTAGACGTATATATTGTTGAAAGAAAACCATCAGTTTTTCAACTTCCCCTTTCTGTTTCTAGAGCTGAATCCCAAGTGAAACCTGCCAATTCGTTAACATCATCTCCATGGATACTCTGCAAGAGGTAGTTTCTTATGCTGTAAAATCACCCCATTTCCTCTTATGTCCGTCTCTCTTTTCCTTTCACTCTCTGCATGCGTGATTCTCTTGTTCTAGACGTAAACAGTTTGGTACTTATTTGTATAAAAACGAGCAGGTATGTGCAATGCGGCGTCTTGCAAGTTATTGTGCTGGCGGAGGAAGTAGCTTATCATCAGGAAAAATGGATTTCCGCAGCTCTGTTGGGATGTTAACGAACCATAAGAAGTCATTAACCAGAACAGTTTCCAAGGAAGAGGCTCAAGCAATTGCCCCCGAGAAGCACAAGCTTTCTGAGAGGAACAGAAGAGTGCGAATCGCTAGCCAGTTTGCTGCCCTCCGTGCTATCCTTCCTAACTTGACAAAAGTACGTAAGTTCCATATATAATCTGCAATAATAGTTTTATAAGAGATTGTAGGCTTACTAGTTTAAGTGTTAAAATTATAGAAATTCCACTTTCGTAAAATTGCAGAGTTCCAAAGATTTTATCAATACTTACTAGTTCCAAGTCACATATAAGTTAGTATGATAACATGTAGAACACTACTTCCTGATTAAAAAAAGCAGAGGAACAAGGCATCAGTGCTTGCAGAGGCAATAAAGCAAGTAAGAGAGCTGGAGAAAGTTGTATCAGAATTGCGAGCAACGAGAGACAGTAGCAGGGACATGGAATGTGCATTTCCTGGTGGGAGAGATACGTTAAGGGTGGAAAACTCGGAGAAACACAGCAGGGACATGGTGAAGGTTATGTTCAACTGTAAGGACAAGAGGATGCTAATGTCCAACATAGGAAAAGCAGTGAATTCTGTTGGAGGGAAAGTGGTGAGAGCAGAAATGGCGACAGTAGGAGGGAGGACTGGCTGTGCTCTGTGGATACAAGGCATAAAGGGCAATCAAGAGATGATTATCCTAAGGTCTGCTTTGGCAGCTGTTACACAGAGAATATGACCAAAAGCTAACAACAGACCAGAACAGTTCTCTCTGTAGCCCTGGATGAAAGCTTGGGTGGAGGGTGTTACTAAGTAAAAGTGGTAAAGAAGTGTAGAAGTGTATATGTGAAGTTTACTTCAGGATACAGAAGAATGATCAGTCTAGGTGGAATTTAGCATGAGCTCGCTTTAGCAAATTGAATAATTGCAGATACTGACAGATTACACACTAAGAGATTTATATGTGTGTATTTATGTACATGAATTCTAGAGATGTATGCCTTTATGATCAAAACTGTGTATTTACGCATAATAATAAGGATTAATTACAAAAAAAATTTAAACTTTGCTCAATTTTACAACTATAACTTGAACTTCAAAACATGGTAATTACACTTTCAATTTTGTTCAAGGCTTGATTAATTTTGCTAACGTGGCGTTCCACATATTTCAAAAATTCTAATTATTAATACATGTCGATCAAAATTAATAAAAGTAATGAAGATTAATGAAACAATGTCATTTAGTCACATAACTAAAATAACGTTGTTTCAAAAAAATGATGCAATTTAATTCTTAAATCTATTTACGAAGTTTCAATGCCTTCATCATTTGTTTTTAGTTTATTCCTTTCATTTTTGTTTTGCTTTTTTGACGTTCTTATCATTCATTTTTAGTTTATTCCTTTCATTTTCAATTTGTTATTTCAACGCTCTCAATTTTTTATTTTCAACTTATTCTCTCGACGCCCTTGCCCCTTTTTGCATTGCATGAAAATGAAGTCAACTACGAAGGGTTGAGAGCATTAGAAAACAAACTGAAAACGAAGAACTTGCTAGTGCGCTGCAATACTAGAGTGGCTTAGAGCATTGAGAGAACAAATTGAAAAACGAAGGGAACAAACTAAAAACGAAATGTAAGAGCGCCAGAACTGCATAAACTAATTTAGAGATTATATCGCATCATTTTTTTGAAACGATATCGTTTCAGTTATGTGATTAAACGAATTCGTTTCATTAATCTTCATTACTTGTATTAATTTTGGATGACATATATTAATAATTAGGGTTTTGAAACACGTTGTAAACCACGACAACAAAGTTAACAGAAACATTAACATTGACTAAAAATGAATAAAATTGAAAGATTGAACTTGTTATTGCTACGTTTTGAAATTCAGACACTAATTGTAAAATTGAGTCAAATTTTAAATTTTTTTTTTGACTAACCCTAATAATAATGCCAAAAATCTTTCTTTTATTTGCTTGCATATTATTTATTTATTTATTAATGCATTTATAGATTACACACACCAAAAAAACTAGCAATATACTCAATTATCTATCATTTCTCCTAATTTTTAGTATATTGGTAAATCGTATATTTAGAAAGAAAAACAAGTATTTTCATGAAAGGTTTCTTAAATTAGTGAATTTGACAAAATGTCTATGAATCCATATAAATATTTAAACTTTAGAATTTTTACATCGACTCTACGGTTACTATTATATTCCAAGAAAATGAAGCCGTGAAGCTTATGACATTTACATTGCTTGTTGCTGTGTCTGGTTCAATAGTACCACTCAATCCTAGTGAGTTTTAAGCTCCCATTGGACCACAAACTTCACAAGCTCAAGCTTAGATTGTCTCTAAGCGCCTTCGAAATCTAGCTTGAACCCTGCAACAAAAACCGGACACATCATTGCCTTTCTCTGGTAGATTGCCTGTCTTAAGCTTTCTTTCAAAAAGGTGAATTTCAATAACAGGTCAAGTTGAGAAGGTGAACTAACAAGTTCTTTTCTTAACTTCTCCACCTACATCTCATCAAACACAAGAAGAGAATAACTCTGTATAAATACCTGTCAACCAGCTGCTTTACACCCAAGTCACAAGCATATCTTACCTGAATTTGCAGAAGAAGCTAGCATTTTCCATCATCACTATAATGCCTTCCTTGAAGTTCTGTTTCATGTCATCTCTGATTTTAGCATTATGGTTGTCAGGCATCAACATAAGCATTGCAGCTCGACAGCTTCTGGACACGAACGCATCCCCACCACCAGCATTACCACTGCCTTCAGCTCCACCGCTGCCTAAGATGACCTTGCCACCCTTGCCTTCAGTTCCACTGCCAACCCTCCCAACTCAGCCTTCTCTGCCAAAGAGTGCACAGCCATCTTTGCCTTCAAATCCATTGCCAACACAGCCAACTCAACCAATTCCAGCACAGGCGCCACTTCCCCCGTTGCCGTCACTGCCAGCGCAACCAACTCTTCCAAAAACCACATTGCCTCCATTGCCTTCAAGTCCATTACCAACACAGCCAACTCAGCCAACTACACCAAAGACAACACTGCCTCCATTGCCTTCTCTGCCAACTCAACCAGCCCTGCCTAAGACCACATTACCTCCATTGCCATCAACTCCACTACCACCGCAGCCAACTCAGCCTAGTCTGCCAAAGCCTACACTGCCACCTCTGTCAAATCCAAGCTTGCCTACATTACCCACTGCCCCACAAGTAGCTATACCACCAAGACCAATCCCCACTATTCCTATTATACCTTCAATTCCAACTATTCCAACAACAATCCCTGCTATCCCCTTCCTCTCCCCACCACCATCAAATTAAGTCATTAATTCCCCTACCCTATGTCACAACATTATCAAGTCTACTAGCTTATCCCATGGTGGCTCTAGATCAGGATCAACCTGCGATATGCACGTATTTGAGTTGTACATGTGTGAAATT
Source organism: Erythroxylum shatona (assembly GCA_027568895.1). NCBI lineage: Eukaryota > Viridiplantae > Streptophyta > Magnoliopsida > Malpighiales > Erythroxylaceae > Erythroxylum > Erythroxylum shatona. The sequence goes on along the minus strand of JAOSBK010000206.1, from coordinate 2,949,995 downwards.
TGCATTCTTTTTCCCAGTCATTCCAATACTATAGTTGTTTCTGATATAGCTGATTGTATTCTTCTGGCTGTTGTTATATATTCTTGATTTCATACTATGATTAAATATAATCAAATAAATATAAACAATGTCAATGCTAGCAGATAGCTCAAACACAGGGAAAACTTAAACTTGGAAATAAAGGAAAAGATGGCATAAAAGTAAACTAGAGAGATACAGCTCTTATGATATTCACAAACAGACAACAAGATTATTGAATAAAATGATTTTGAAGAATTCAATCATTTATTTCTTGACAACACTAACTACTATAAAGATTTTGACCTAAAATAACCTCGCTGTATGTTTTTACATGTTCTGGCACCAGATTCTGTAGTGAGAATTTTAAATAGGAATATGTCTGCTCAAAACAACAAGATTTTAAAATGACAAGATTTTAAAATGACCTTCACAAGATCCTCTCTCTTAATGAGGATCAGCAGTCAATGTACCAGAATATTTAGAGACATGGGAACCATCAGGATACCCTACTCCACTTTTTCAACCATGCTGAAGCCATGATAAGAATAGAACATGTGACTTTTTCATCTGGAAAAGTTAGCTGCAGCCATCATACACAATTGTTTCCAAACAGAGCTAACAAGTGCTACTTGGCAACTGTATAGTGATATGTACATAAGTTCTCTGTCCCATCTTTCTTATCACTTATAGAAAATCAATTCCCTGCTACAATTTGTTTTGATAGCATCCTCCAGGATTTTAGCCTGGTCAAAGTCAACTGTAAAGGAAACCATAACAATGCCATCTTTACCAGTCTCATAGTCCTGTCTGATGTCCTCAGCTTTAAATGATTGCAGCTGTGAAAATCAAGAACCATATCAAAATAATGTAATCACTGTCATGAAAGATTACAAGGTTACCAATTTCAATGTTGTAACATCATGAGGTGGCAACACGACGGCTTTTCGATGGAGAAACTTAAATGATGCAGCTTATCCTCATTGATATTGTAAAGCTAAAGACCAGTAATGTCCAAATTGTTTAGAGCTTTTCTGAGGCTAGCTTATGGGTGCATCAAGTTAAAGTAAAAGCTTTCACTAGAGACTCAGCTATTTAATTCCAGTTCTGGATAAAAGAGTTATAAGTTTGCATATGGCACATGACGGAATTTAGGATGGGCAAAATATAATTCCAAGACATAATTTCCCAGTGAAATTTGGAGGACAAATGATTTATGACAGTCGTAACAAGCCAAAGGATAGGCAAGAATAAGGTAAGAAGATTAATAGCTCATGTAAAACATCATTTTCCCCTATTTTTTATTTTGTTATTTATTCTTTTTGTTGTACTTTGCCACAGCAATTATTTTTACTTCAGGAAAAAAAAGAAAGCCACATGGACTATAACTTAGATCCCTGAAGAAATCCACATGGACTATAACGTAGATCACCTGATGATGCAGAATTCCAATAAGATCAAAGGGAACCTCCACACCCATGGGAACCTACCAAAAGCAAATGGAATAGCCAATAAGAACACTAACAGCCAGGAAGACCATAAAATGATATTATCTCAAGTCTCAATTAAAGCACAAAGGCACACATGATTGTCTAAACAAGAATATAAATAAACCACCTTAGATTTCACAAGACATGTCGGGGAATTTCTCAAGCATTCAGATGCCACACCGCCGTAGGCCCTCACCAGTCCTCCAGTGCCTAGTTTGATCCCACCGAAATACCTACGAAAACCAATCACATAAACTCAATAAATATGAAAAACAGATTGAAGACAAGGAATTTTGATGAATTGCACAGCCAAAAAAAACATCAACCATCACATTTATCACATGCAAACTTCAAGGCACCTAAATCCTTTTACCAAATAACATGAAAAGAAAAAGCTGTCGAAATTCATTATGCACCTGATGACAACGACCATAACTCTGTCAATCCCAGAAGAAACAATAGCGGAATGTATCGGTTTCCCAGCAGTGCCTGAAGGTTCACCATCATCATTAGACCTGTATTGATCTCCAACCTATTGTTACAAAAAATCAATACCAAAACCCACTTAAACGAGATACAGAAACCCATAAGAAAGATCACGAAGCCAAAAAAAATGAAAAGAATTTTAAAGAAAAAAACGAACCTTATAAGCCCAGCAGTTGTGGGTAGCACGCGGATCCTTGACCTATCCAATCAACAAACAAGATAACAAATGATAAATGGATGGTGGGTTAGTTTTGTAAAATGGTGGAATCAACAAAATGGGTTACCTGAGAAAGGAAGGAGAACGCGGATTGTTCGTCGATGACATGGCCAGCGACTGCTATGAATTTGCTCTTTTTAATTTCTCTTTCGAAAGTGACTCTCTCTTTGATAGTGGTGTATTCACCTGCTGACGCTGCTTTGGAGACCATAGTTCTTGTCTTCGAGACAACCGAGGAAATTGCCGACAGTGCGGCTGAGATACGCTTACGGTGGTTATGATAAGTTAGTACGAGTGGTGGTGATGTTGACGATGATGAGATTGTTCCCAGTCGCATTTGGGTTTTTGAGGTGTTTGTACTACGGTCTAGGAAGAACCTTCCCTTACTCGTCTTCTCCAATTTCACAACAGTATCTCATCATGGATCACAAATTTTGGACCCCAAGTTAAGATAATCCAAATATTTAAAACAATGTCCCGTCAATTGACAAAGAACTGGGTCTGACCCGTTACTTCGAGCAGGCCAGGACCGACTTGCGAACCCTAGAATAGATGAGAGAGCAATGAAGAAAGAAAGAATTGGGTCATTAAATTACCATCACTACAAACGCTACAGAATCAATCTCAACTCGAACATGAACAAAATGATTGATTGAGTTGATCTAAATCCCACTTGCTCTCCCTAACCCTAATATAACACATCATGAGTCTTTTGTGGGATGGGTTAGCCTAAGACTAATTGCTCCAAGTCAATTTTACATGCTGTTACAGCTGCCAAAATTTAGGGTGGAGGGGTTAGCTTTCATGAGTAGTATAGTATACAGAGAATTCAAGATTCCAATCCTTTCTAGGTGCTTATCTCCAATTATTTGCATGCCTTTGTGAATATGCTTCAGGGTTTCTATGTACATCAGAGTCGGACACAAGCCTGTAAGGACTGTACCAACCAGTCCCCACCTCACCGAATAAGAAATCAGACAAGTCTCCACTCCTTGTAGACCCCTTGGTGCTTGCAGTGCTGCAAGAACTTGCATCAGAGGAACTAAAAAGTGAAGAGCTCTCACTTGATGAATCCAAATTAGGAACTCCGCGCATTTCATCGTATCTCCAATAGTCTGAATTAGACAGTTCAATCCTATTCAATGGATCATCCATCGTCATCCAGGAAGGGTATTTCCCATGTTTGTATTGTGCCTTGGAGCGATCTGTATTCAGAGTGTGGGAGTTGGACTTTGATTTATGCAGGCTGGCAGGAACTGCTTCCAAGTTCCTCTTCTTAGACCTCACAACATGAGACATTAAATGACTCCTAAATGAAGCAGGGGGTCGTGGAGAGAATCTGGAGACAGCAGAACCAGGAATAATTATACACTAAAAACTACAACTTCCATTTCACCCTACTGAGACTCGCCAAATGTTTACCTGGCATAGAGCAGCATATATGCCCCTTCTGATAAGACCATGTCCGATTCTACAGGTAGTACCTGAAATGCACCAATATTCACCAATGAAATTGTTTACATGGAAATACATTCATGGTTGCTTATAATGGATCAAACGTGGATAAAAATGAATACATAAATATATAGGCGTGACTAGTGTTTATCTAAGAACCAAAGGATGGCATCACCACATCCCAGAATAAGTGCAATAAGTCTCACAACATGCAACAAGTCGAGATGTTGACTGCAATATGGCGCACGTGCAACATCACTTAAAAATGTAAAGGATACTACAAGCAGTCTTTGGTTTGGACTTGCAGCTTTTGGAAGTTCTTCTATCTAAAAATGACTTTCTCTAGCAAAATAACTAACTGAAGTTTTCTCTTCTTCTATACTAAGGCCAGTGTGCTAGGGAAGCGTATCACTATCACATAGTAAAAATAAGAATTACATTGCAGGAAAAAAAATAAAGCTGCAAAGCAACCTAGGGAGTATGGGAGAGGAAAATATGTTACATACAGTGCTGTCATTGACCCCAAACCAGTTGCCATGATAATTCTTCACATAGCATACATAATGGCCCGTAGAAGTAGCATTCATGTAATCCCTGTGAACAATAACTCCGTAAAGACTGTATTGAGGAGATTTGTCAATTTTCCCATGCATATATGGAGTCATATCAAGGACCTCGGGGAATTGAACTGACTTGTTCAGTTTCACCAAGTTACCAGACTGAAAAAGAAAACACAAAACAAGAAATATCTTAAATGAATTGTCTAGTAAAGAAGTGAAGCTTCATGTCAATAAATTGCCTTGAGATGGTTCGAGTACAAGACCAACATTTACATCAAGACTTTACCTGAAATCGCTTTAGCACAATGGTGAGGATGTTAGGGGCATCAACCAATTTCAGCTTCTTTTTTGCTCTCACATAGGCTTTGCACCTGAGATAAAACAGAAAAATGATAATTTTAAATGATTGACAAAAGTCAAAAAATTGAATTGATTTTGCTGAATTTCTTTCCATATTCATCAAATAATTGAAAGTTTATTAAGATATAATTTAATAACATCCACAAGGCCCAAAAATATTTGATAATGTCAGGACAACTTTGGATCACCTTATTACAGCAAAGAGGCAATGAATTAGAACCTACATGCTTAGTATGATACTCAAGCAAAGAACTAAGGGAAAGAAAACCAACCTGCTACAATTATACTTGTTCTCTCCATCCAACACTTCTTCGGCTGTAAATTGAGTAAGGGCTTCTTCAAGAGTTTCAATGTGCCCCTCTATTTCAACTGTTAGATCCATTATCCGTTCAAACCTCTCAGATTGTCCCAGGCACCTCATGCAAGTTATCTAAAAACAGTAGTCAAAATATTAAAATAACAGAATTATGATTTTCAGCCTTGCTTGCCCTTCAGAAATTGACCAAAGACGAGACAACAAACTCACACACAGAAGAAAGTACACTCAACCTTGGATCGAAGGTAACCACCAAAAGTCAGACTAATTAGGGTTGTTTCTTCTCCCAGTGGACCGTGAACTCCAGCTTCCTTGAGACAATTAGACTGCATCATATCAACTGCATACCTTCCATGTAACCAACCAATGCTGTCATGAATATCTAAAAAAGAAATCTAAATCCTTCACGGGGAAACCAATTCATCAAAGCTCACCTCAAAAATTCATGGGCATCTTCTTCCCTCCCATGACCAAAATGGTTTCCGATTTTGTGTATGTTGGATAATATACGGACTGGGGACACTGGTGAATTTCCACTCCTTCCCTTGGCAATCAAATTTTCAAATTCACATACCAAACACCAATCCTTCTCTTGACCTGGAAAGAAGAAAAATATAGGGAAACTAGTAAACCTCCAAGTTTGTAATCCAATAATAATCCAGTACAGAGATCACAAAGAAATCATGAAGGTAAACTTGCATGCATTCGAATGGAGCCCACGAACAAGGTAAACAGTAAGTGGCCGGGTAAATGAAAGGCACTGGAGCACAGCATTAGCATAACAACTGCAGAAATTCATGGAGAATTGTATAAGTAAAACTGAAGAAGCATCTTTATACAAGTACCTCTTCTCACTTGAAGAAAAGGACATTAGTAACAGATAGAGTCTTTGATCTACTTACAAATGAAGAAGCATGTTTATATAAATACCTCTTTGTAGTTGAAGAAAGGGACATTAGTAACAGATAGATTCTTTCGTCTTCTTACAAATGAATGGAATATGGTGGCATCCAAATGCATGAACTTTTTTAAATATCAAGATGAATAGTTAAACTCATACATTGCCTGGATTTAGATGTCCCAAGAAGGTAACAGCAAAGTAAAGGCATACGAGTCCACCACAGTATACCTATTCCCACAGTTTATGAGCCCAAATGGATTGAGTTCCACATCGGAAGAATATAGCTTCACAAACAGTTCATATGGGAAGATTATCTGAAAAGGTCAACAATCACTTTAGCACCATATCAGTGTGAAAAGCAATTTGCACCACAAAATCATCTCAGAATATTAGAAAAACCTTGTAATTATGTTGCTCTTTTGATCCTCTTAACTGCTGCATTTTTTCCCATACTGATTTTCTGCCCTTACAAGCATCTTGTGGATTGTGAGATGAAGCATTAAATGACAAAGATCTCACTTGTTCACCCTTATATAAGTGTGGTTTGTCCTCTCCACCATTGGTTGTACAATCCAATTTGGCATAGTTTGAGGACCGTGAGCTGGTGGACTGAGGATCATTTACAGCTGACATCCGAGAGGAAGATGCCCTTCTAACAGATTTTTTATGGCCCAACTTTGTTGGCCCATTATTATCAATCATATTGCTATTGCCATTAGGAAGTTGAGACTTCCTGTCTTCATCAGTATTACTGGTTTTCATCTTAATTAATTTACTTTGTGAAGCCCCACAACTATTAGCCAGCTTGGAATTTTCAGAAGGTTTTGTTTCTTGAATTTCCTTAGCTCTAGCCTTAGTTGCAGGGGGTTTAGCAGTGTCTTCAGAAGGTGTCTCAAACTTGCTGCTGCTACTGGAACCAATATCCTTAATGGGAGGATCAACGACTGGCGATTCACTGTCTGGGTTGTGTGTTTCAGGTTGTTTTCTGGGAGTTGCTACCTCATTCAAATCACTTTCTTGTTTCATATGTGCAGTGACAGCTGGGGGTCGACATTCATCCTTGTGGCCTTGCCTCCAGTGAAGTATCTGACACTTGCCAGAACTATAAAAGGAGGAGTTTCGACTAATTATGCTTAAAAAAACTACTGCAGCTACAAAAGCAATATACAGACATAAACAGGCACTGCCCCAGAGAAAGAAAGATCCTAAATGCTGCAGTATTTTATGTTGGTTATCAGCAACACAATCTAAACTATGCAATCCAGCATGAAGCCTACAAGTAAGAGGCTATTGACGCTCAAATGGTAAAGTACCAGTTAGGTAGGATATAAGAAATCAAATAACCGACAAGCAGTTCTGGACTGCCTTCTTTGGCATAACAATAAAAGATATTCCGTTAAATGAGTTCTCCACGAGGTTGTCTGGAAGCTGATAATAAAATCATAATAAAAGCTTAACTGTTAATTTGCAAATATCTTTCTAATGGCTACAGTTCCCCACTCAGAATCCCCCAGCAAAGGAAAACAATTATAATAATAGCTAAAATATTTTACAGCTTACAGCATCCACGTATTTTTGAAGTGTTAAAGCCATTGTTCTTAACATTATGCACAGAGAAAGTGAGAGGACAATCGTGCACAATGTTAAACAATTCAAGAGATTTTAATTCTATACATTAAATAAACATTCATCATTCAGAGTGCTTCAGAGACTATCCACAAACACAAAAAGCATTGAAGATAAAATGGTCTAAAGTTAAAGCAAAAGCAATGGGTCATCCTTACGGAAATAAGTAAACATGGCATCAAACTAAAATGTTCTTCAGCAGACACGAGTTAAATATGCAATTCCAAATAAAAATATGATCATCTTCAAGCTGTTCGATGACAACCATCAAACAACACCATTGAGATTTTCTCACCTTTTCTAGAGTTACAATTCATCCACGAGTTGCTATGTAAATTTAGAATTACAACCATCCCAAATTTTTAAATACCATATTCCTCAACCACTTGCAAGGTAAAGTTGCAATTTTTAATCAATCAGAAATGCCAATCAAACAAAATAAACCCCATCGACAGATAAAAGAAGCAGCTACAAGAACATAAACCCGCTTCACGACAACATTACTTGATATCAAGTAGAAGCATCGACAATTAAATACCCAATCTTTTTTAGGATTGCAAAGAACGAACCAGTAATGGAAGGACTTGCATTGTGCACAACGGGTAGTGGTGGGACTAAAGCACACTGCGCACTGATGAGCTCTGGGCAACGAATAGAACTCATTACTCGCTTCAAATTCAGTCATAGCCGACTCTTTCGACACCGTGTCAACGAGTCGCCTGATCTCCTGGTTCCTCACCACCATATTACGCCACTTGCTGCGTATCCAGAGGCAAAGAACCGCTGCAGACAGGAGGAATAGGGTTTGGAACCCTAGGATTCCAGTAACAAACATCCAGAACTAACAAACTATCCAGGGCCGAGGACGAGACCAGAGTAGAGAAACCCTAGGGTTGAGATTTTGCTATACATGAACTCGTATCTGACGATGGTGGTTGTGGTGGTCGTGGTGGCGCGTGAGGATCGCGATTGAGAAGGTGAAATAGTGAATGATTGCCAATTAAAGCGCATGTACCAATAGGTTTCTTTTTCTTTAAAATTCCGGTTTTGTAATGTTTTTAATAATATTAAGATTAAATATAATTAAAAAATTAAAATTTTTCTCATTTGATATTTGAAATTGAATTAAAAAATATTTAATAAAAATTAATTGATTAATTTTAATTCATAAAAATTTATTAATTACAAAAAATAACTGATTAATTAATAAATTGATAATTTTTAACAATAAAAATATTAAAATAAATTAAATTATAAATTGAACGATTCAATATTTTTTATTTATTATATTAATATATTACATTAATAATTCGTAAATAAGGTTAAATGTTTATTTACTATGCAAATTTATACTTTGCAACATTTCTTAGGCCTATGAGAGCCAAATAAATTGTAATTTATGGGACTTCTATTTTAAATATATTATAATTTAAAATGTTATTTAAAAATATATTAAAATGTTAAATTTAAAATTTAAATTGAATGTTGATCTTTATCTTTAAACTTAACCCTCTTATTATCTCCAATTAGATTCTTCAGTTTTCAAAACTTTTCTATATTTAAGTTTTTAATTTGTAATTAAAGTTAGTAATTTAAAAAAAAAAACTATGTACGATTGCATAATTAATTAAAACACAATTTAAAATATAAAAGACATCACAAGAAGTTAAATTATTCACAAGGAGTTTTGCTATTGATCTTAAAGGGAATGTTTATGTTACTGATAAAATCAACCGTGTTATTAGAAAAATCAGCGAATCAGGTGCTTGGGTTGTTGTAGTTCTTTTTTTTTTTGTACATCATCACCTCTCAGAACTTGGCTGGTTCCCGCGTTGCCCACCTTGAATATGGAGGATTTCTCTCATTTTTGTGGGTAAAGTTTGAAACTTTCGATGATTTGGTATCTGGGTTTCCTTTAGTTTCTGGAGAAAATGGTTCGCCGGAGGATTTTAAATGCAAGAATAATAACGAGGAAGGTTCCTCGTTCAGTTCATCTTCATCCACATCAACAACATCATCGTTGGTTCTGCTTAGGTATTTCTTTGTGATTTAATATTTAGTTATCCCTTTGATATCTGGGTTGGTTTTGTTTTCCACGATTAAAGGTTTCGACTTTGAAGAGCTATACAAGGTAAAGTCTTCTCTGGGTTTTGGTTGTCTTGCGAATTCCTTTGTGGGTTTTCCTTAGATTTGTTTGAGTGAGTGAAGCAGAGGAATAGATGAAGGAGAGGCAGAGGTAGCGTAGAAAGAAGTGATGTAGAGGTCAAGAAAGTAGAAGGGAGAACAGAGGGTACTGAAGAGGATGTTGCCAGATCTCGTTCTATCTACTGCAACCAGTGTCGTGTCATTGGGCATAGCTCCGATGTGCGTAGCCATTCAAGATATACAGTTCTCGTCTTAGTAAA
>JAOSBK010000206.1:2916154-2932982 GCA_027568895.1 Erythroxylum shatona | reverse complement strand
CGTCGTAATTAAGAATATCATCTTTGTTTTGAACTGTTATTGGAATCGAATCAAACTGGTGGAAGAAGATTCCTTTATAACACAGTGTCTGTTATCTTGAATCCGTTGCTTAGAAGAGAGGAATCTTCTGTGCGTAAATTTGGAGGTCACAGGATGGACTTTTCAGGTAATTACAAGAATGTGTTTAGAGTTCAATGATTATTATAACTCACTGTAACGAAAATAAGATCACTAGAGATTTCAACACTTCAAAATTTCCCAGGAACAGGGAAAAGAACCACCCTGGAGGCATTGGTGTAAGCTTTACAAAACTGTGATCAAAATTGGCAGATAGTCTATGGTCTCCAAGAAGTTCAGATCTTTTCAATCAGGATTTCCACCTGATCCTTAATCCCGTGATCGTTGAGCCTAAGCTACCAGATGGAATGTTTATTTACATGAACAAATATCTAATAGTAGTAATTGTTGTCTTGGTTGTTCACAGCATCTTTACACAGCATGGCACGTGCTTCCATTATAGACCTTGGAGGCTCCAAGTCCTTCTCTTGCAGGGCATTTCCAAGCAATTGCTGCATTTGGGAGGCAAAGATGTCATCCAAAATCTGCAAAACAATACAGTAGAAGTGAGAAGGCTTACAAGGATAATCACCATTGTGTCGAATTTTATTAACTGGTGGTAATGAGAAGCACCACTTTTTAGAATATCGATTAAGAATCTTTTACGATCGAAAAATATGACTACCTAAAACTGCATTCTATGTGTGTATATTGAATAACATAATCTTTTCAGTAATAAAATGTTGTTACCATGTGACTGCTAAAGTTGAAATGACAGTGTAGGAAAAGATATTTCTGAACTGGTTGGGGAAATGTAGACTCACTATCGTTTCCCTTTGTGAGTCAGCCTATTGCTCACTAAACCCCAAAAACTACAATGATTAAGATGATAAGCGTAGTAGATTTAGAGAACTTACCGAAACTGCAATTCGAGAGCCTTTATATGAGGATCTATTCTCTCTCCTGTCTTGCAAAAAGTTAAGTACTTCCTGGTTTAAGGAGAATAACAAAATCATAAGTTGGAGAAATCTTCAGAAACCAAAACTCTGTCAGAAAAAGATCTATGCAAAAATGTCTACCTGTCCCAGGCGGTCCCAGAAACCTCGGCAAATGGTTATGAACAACTGTGGTTCAACAACCGTTTGCAGATGATCTATTGTCTTAATCAAAAGATCCTTCAAAGGCTGCATCCTACTTCTTACATCTGATTCAGCCACAGGTTCCTTTGAATCTTGGATGATCTTCTTCAGTTTTGTTGAACTCTGTAACTTTGTCTATATAAATAGATAAACAGAAGTCTATCAACATATCTGAATAGCAACCATCTCAAAATCTGAGTATCAGCAAAGAAGCATGCAATTGAAAAATCTAAAAGAATTCAGATGCATCCTCTTATGCTAACATTTGTCCACAAAATATATGAGACCAAATGTTCTCAGCAAGAAAAATTCATGTTATTTGTTAAGTACGGAAATAGTGACTGAAATTTTGTGAAAGGCATATCGGAAGCTGTAATCAGACAGGCTTCCTATAGGACATCATGTGCATCTAGAAAAAGAAGCCCTTCAGCTAGCCAAGAAGAGAGTAGAGGCAAGAATGTGTTGATGTAGTAACCACAACTCAAGGACCCTTCATGAACCATGGTAAGGTCCTAGAATGCATACTCAAACAATGGTAAAACTTGGAGCTGGTGAATCCTATAGCCCCTGTATACTCTTCACTATTAGGACTCTCAAACCTACTAGCTCAAGACAGTGGTTCATTAACTACCCAGTATTTTCCATACATTGGCATAACAATTTGTACGCACACATCACTTCATTCTACTTGTCATCAACTGATCTGTCTTAGTTACAGTAACATATGTTTCGTAACAAACAAGTTGAAAGCAATATTACTCACATTCTCTACAAGCATCTCCACAATGGCTTGCAGGTAACTTCTGAATTTGGATCTCAACATGACTGTAATTTCACTGAGACATTCCCCTGTGACAGCATTTACCCCCTCGGGGATACAAGAACTCCACGACTTCAACTGTGTTTCAATCTTAGGCCCCAGCACATCCAGCATCCATTTCATAGAATTAAGAAGGATCCCTAGCTGAAATACACGAATGAACATCAGAAAACTGAAAAATGCCATGCTTGAATGACGCCCAAATTTATTGATAAATGTTTACCTCATCAGGCACAAAATATATTTCGCCTGTTCGTTTAGATAACTTCTGAACATATTTAAGCCCAAAGAGCTTTGGGTTGAAGCTATACTTCAATGGTGATAAGACATCAGCATATTGCTTGTCCAAGGCTTCAATAATTGCCTTCTCAATGTCTGCAAGAGCCTGAAGCATCCACATCGTTTGAGACATTCAATCAACCACAGAAAGTTAAAAGAAAAAGTTGCATGGATCAGGAAGAGATAAACGTACATTTCCCAAGACAACAATATACTCTGGCCATTGACGAATGATTACTTCATATTCATTCAGTGTCTCTTTCAACTGAGTATACATTTCCTCAACAAAAGGAGTTGTCGAATTTTGTGTTTTAACACCAGACCACTTGACCTGAAAGGTATAAATAAATGGTAAATCGCTAGAGCACGTGACAAAACTCATAATTTAAGACATTATATTTTATAATAGTAGAAAAAAACTACTTATTTTAATATTAGTCTAAAACTGATTTGTTCCTGGTTTAATATTATAACAGAACTCCATGCCAGGTTGGTTCTAAAACAAACAAATATAGATAATCATATTTGCGGAATATAGAACTCATGACGTTTTGTGAAAAAAGAGTAGCTGAAAACTTATAGACACTAAGAAAACTGAAACTGTTAGTGATTTATTAATTAAGAAGTTCAAGAATCTATAAAAATAATGTAGAATTAATTGATATATGTAGAATATGAATTTCAAAGCTTATGTGAAGAAATGAGAACCTTGATGAGTTCTTCAAACTTCTATACAAGCTACTAAATAATAATAAATGGGAAATTAAGACTGAAATTCAAATAATAACTAACAATATTTAACGGTAACAAATACATTAAAACATTTGGGTGATGCTATTTGAGACTGAAGATGCCCTTAAGGATGCAATAAAAATATAAAATATTCCCAAAAATTTGCAAGTAAAGTACACAGTTTATTACAGTTGGTCATTCAAAACAGCAAGGTGAAACACTTACTTTATCTAGTTTGCACATCTCAAGCAAAGTATGACGCTTGTCCTTGATCCAGAGAGTGATGTATGAATGAAACAACTCTTTTGCATCGACACCACCTTTTGCAGGGCTATACAATGAAATATGATCAATACATTTCCGCAGGGTTATAAGATAAAAAAAATAAGACATCCAACTTACTTAATGTTCCAGGACTCAAGATCCCTTTGGAAATCTGCCGTCGCAATGACAAGTTCTGCAACAGGCAGTGAGGGGCTTGAAGGAGGGCATGCAATCAGAAATGTGCGCAATCTAGCAGAAAGCTCCATGCCGTAAAGCGATGCACAAAGATTTGGAAGGTCTATGAAACTGCAAAGAGAGAGAATTCATCAGTTTTCAAACAGTCAGCAAGACAAAAATGTCACTTAACAGCAATTAAATGACCACTGCAGAAAACTTCTGAAGATTTTTTTATTAGTTAAATAATATATTCGATTTAAGAATCACGAATATGCATATCAACAACTAGGTGTTTGGTTGGCAGGCGGGATTCAAATCTTGGCAGGCATAATCAATGAGCAACTTATCTGTATATTTATGCTTCGCCATGTAATAAATAAATATGCATATTGAAGTGAAAAGTTACACAATTTTTCCTCATGCCTGAGTATAGGACACCAAGAGTAGGGTGGAGGTAAATGGTCAATGGTTTTTACCTAGGAAGTAGGTGCTGATTGTGGATCTGTATGTCCGTGTAAATCTCGTTTTTGGTATTCAAGATTAGAGATTTCATCTTTTGATAAGCTGTTGGAAAGGCGACAGGATCTATCAGAGAGGCCTCATTAGAATTTATAAGTTCATCAGTTTCAGCCAAGTGCCTTCTTGATCTCTTCCGTGCAGCAGCCTATAAAATCATTTTCCAAAAGCACTTTGTATGTGAAGCACAGAGGTGAAGGTGAAACAATAAACAACATAAAGTTTTTATCGGTTTTTTGTACCTGAAAATATCTTGAAAAAGCCATTTGAGCCTCGGGCCTTAATATGTCATGCAATAGAGTGTATAGTTTGACAGCAGGTGCCAAAGCCGGAGCAGCCAATCCAGTGGCTGGAGCAAAAACATCCATCATGCCAGATGGTGACAATTCATCCAATGACTTATAGTTCTCAAAAGCCAGGGCAAGAACCTGATGAATTTGATCTTCAACCTCTCCAAAGATGCGATTCTGGTTCAAGTATCACAAAACAAGATATTATTCTTCTTCTCTGACTTTCATTAAAAACATATATCAGTCTCTTTGTTTTCATCCAATTCGTCAATTGTTAGGTCTATGGAACATACTGTCATCATTGAAAGATTGAAAAATGTTCGTAGTAAAGAAGGTTTGGAGGTCAGTAATACCATACATCTACAAGCAATTGCTACATGCAGTACCATACATCTATAAGAGGTTGGAATCATTAAGATTTTTATGTCAGAATACTCACTCTGTTCAAGAAATCTATTTAGAAGAAAGATTTTATGATCACTCCTAAATGATAAACATGCAAAACCTACCTACTGAATATCAAATAGGCATGGGTGCATTTGCAAACTTCTGGATCAAGAAAATTAAACTTCATAATATACCTCTTGATGACTCAAAACACTCTTCCTATTGCCCTTCATGACTACCGGATAGAGTAAATCATATACTAACTCAAGACAATCTTTCGTAGGCGTAGCAACATCCATGACATAGGAGAGATACCTGCAAGTAGCATGGAAAGGAAAAAAGGAAATGAACTAGCAGTTTAAAATTCCAGAAGGTGGAATTAGTTAATACATTGCCATAGAGAAAATTTGACATAATCCCAATACCTGAGTTTGGTGTAAGCATCAGACACTCCATAATATGAGGCAAACTCAGTCACTAACCAATTCCACGGGCCATGTAGTAATAGTTTTCTTTGCTGAAACCGTACCATTTTCATAGCAACTTCCAAAACAAAATCATAAGCAACAGTTTCTGCAACACAACCACACTGGAAAAAGAAGTTGCTTTATCTTGTTTCTTGATAATGCTTCACATATATTTTATAATTGATAACTCAGCTAATTTCAGACACAAAATGAAATGTAGATAGTAACCAATGAGACAAAGAAAGCTAGGCACCTTCTGATGACTGCTCTCATCTGGAGTTATTGAGTAATTTATGTTTAACTGGATTCTACCAACAACTTCATGATCAGGCTCATGAAAGATGGGCCACCAACGAAGCTTGTTATTCTGTATTTAACCAAAACTAAGAAACTATGCACCATTCTAAAAAACCGATAACATAGTTCAGGAAATGAAAAAGAAAGATACCGAGTCATCTGCAATAGCAGCAACTTGGGCTTGTCCACGACCACAACACTGTCCCTTGGAATCTTGAAGTTCAATGATCAAATCATCCCCAAGTTTTTCAGGATAGCTGCGTGACCATCCGCAAAAGAAGATACCCACCTTTGAATGGAGAGAAAAACAAGGGGAAATAACAGGAATGTATAAAGAAAAAAAGCCACTTACAACACAAGAGATTCACCAGTTCCTGGTTGCACTCGAACTGAATCCTCGTCAGATTGGCTTTTCAACCTCAACAAGCAAGTATATTGTTCTAGTAACAAAAGATCATCATTACATTATAAGTAGGATAAGAAAAAAGGTTTCTTTCACAGGCTTTATTGAAGTAAGACACAATAAATGTTAATACTTATAATAATTATGCTCAATTCAGACGCAGAAATATTATTAATGCAAGTGTTCAATTCAGACACAGAAATATTATTAATGCAAGTGTTTAATAGTGTGCAAAATAACTGATAGTGCCAACACAATGTTATTGAAAGTGGTAGATGAAAGGAAAAAGAAGAGAAAAGAGAGAAAGGGAGAGAAACAGAGGGAATTAGAGGGGAATAGAAGAACAGAGAGGAATCGAGAGAATTTGGGGGAGTAGAGAGAAAGGGAGAATGCAATAGGGTTCTCATTAATTGCCAAAAACATACAATAGCCATGGGGGGGCTGTTATTTATAGTTACTCATAACACCCTCCAACTGACAGTAACGGTCTTAACTGCCATCTACTACAAGTACATATTTTCATATCACACAACATCGTGGTTGTTCTTCTTTCATGCTGATAACAAGCAACGTAGTACTAACATCTTTGAAATAATTCTCAATTTTTCATCATTTCCTTCTCTATTGTTTTACCACTCGTGCATGTGGTTACTCTTAAACACAAGTGCATGCACTTGATTTCCCCTAACTTGCATTTGAACCCTTCAAGTGAAAGCTTCTCAATAACAACTCAAATATTCTGTAACAAATGTTCCACAAACAAAAAAGCTGTTTAGGTAGCAATCTGTCCAAATACATACTAAAGATATTTATTTCTCTGAAAAGGAAATATTGAAAAAAATATAGTTCACAACCATAAATACATTAATATGATCTCCAACTTCTAATCAAATTAATATCTTGAAATACAAGGAATTCCTAATTACTTGTAACATAGTTTAGATTGTGGGCTTACCTATTAACAATTTTATGGTCGACTTATTAAAAGTCCAAGGATATAGCTTATAGTGGCTCCAAAATTTATTATGGAAGTTCGACTAGTGCGAGGTTGCATACCTTGCACCACTTCATATGATGAGGGACTTGTGCGCAAAGTAGTTGTTCTACTTTTTATGAGCCTTGAGACCTCTTTGATATACTGAGTGCTTGCACGCACGTATGCCATGCTTTGTTGTGAGAAAGATCCATTAGGGGGAACACGTGGATTCACACGGACTTTTCGCACTTCTTCCCATCCAGAAAATAGCGTTGAATTCAGATTTGAGATTTGTCGCCGAAAAGACTCAATCTTCATAACGTGTGGATTTAGATATAAAAAGTTGCAGCTAGGAGGGGAGTCCAAACCCATTTTCACAAAGCGAACTGCAAAAATGAACAAAAAGTACGGACAGGTTATAAAGACCACAAATTGCAAAAAGTGAATCAACAGTCTATATGCCCTAGCAAGCATGGTACCTTGTACTTTCAGTTTTGCATAATTCTTTTTAGATTTTGGAGCAGCTTTCTGGCTCACTAATTCCACAGAACGCTTTGCTAACAGCTCTTCTTCTGGTTGTAGTAAAATTTGCTGCACACTAGAGTTTTGAATGGAATGAAATAATCAAGAAACTGGAAATCACCAAATGCAATAGAGGTTGAGCTTAATCTATGCAACTTTTGACCATACTCAAATACAAGAAAGCGTGAAGATATCAGACTGGAAATAGATCAAAAGCTTTTCAGCATAGAATCTCATCATCCAAAACACCACCGCTTGCTGGCTCAGCTGTGCAAAGGCAGCTTCAGCAGCAAGGTCAAGTAATAACACCGGGAAGGATATAAATAGTAGGAAATAGAAACCCACCCAAATGCATCACGCAACAATGCGCATTCCTTATCCAAGAACAAGGGAGCTTCTTCCGTGCAACCTTTCGCCCATGAATGTAGACACAGCCTGACACATGCGTCATAAGAAATCACAGCACACCATGGTCCTTGCCCACTGAATCCATTCACACAAATTATAAAATGAAAAAAACTATAGATCAGGAATTGTAAGACCATGCTTACACTGATACTGACCATCCAATCAGAAATAACAATATCACAAACATTGATATTAGGATCAATTTCAAGTACACAGCGTCATTAGTGAAGCAACGTAACCAACCTTGCATGAAATGTAGGGACGCGAGCAGGTAAAGAATTTGGAGACATAGCTTCTTTGACAACAGCAATCCTGTAATGGATAACATAAATGCCAAAATAAGTTCACTTCAGGAAATATAAGCATAGAGATTAAGAAAAAAAAAAGATCCAGACACCTTTCAGATAGTTTTGGTTTCTCTGAAACTACAGAACTGTTCGTGTTTGCTAAATGTGGTTTCATATAAGCACTAGATGTTGAAATTTTCTCAACTTTGCATTTTATTTCTGCACCAGAACCCATAGGAGGTGCACTGGGCATGTCCTTGTGAATATTTTTTTCTTGAGAGATTCTACCATTGCGAATTTTATCATCCTGGGGCGATGTATCAACTGAGTGAGGCACACCATAAGCCTCATCCTCAGAGTCAGAGTCAGAACCAAGATCCATGTCTGATCCTGATCCACCGTCATCTCTGTAAACAGGTGTGGTTTTTGACACATGAATTGCAGCAGAGGTCAAGTGCCCACTTCGAAACTTAGCTGAAGAAGGCAATCCAAACCCCTGTCCATCCTTTCTTACTTTACCAAATGGATCAGAGTTCGGTCTCTCAGTAAGAATCGAATTGAAGATGCTACCTCCTCTGATACCACCCCCCTGATACATGTTTTGGAAACTTCAATAAGACTAATATAGCAACAAACACTATCTGAAGACAAACTAAAATACACCCTTGGCTAATTAGCAGTAAAGTCAATTACGAAATTCCTCGTTTGCTTACATCTCGACCCCATCTATCAGTATACATTGTCTTCAGGATTCTCCTTCACCTAAACCACCAATCCACAATAGAACAATCCAGTGCCGAAACTGAAACACTCAAATAAAGATTGATCAATAAGATTTTGGACATCAATAAAGAAGTTATATCCTCAATGCCCACGAACTAATTACCATAAAAATCAAACCTTGACCTCAATAACAATATTGACAGAGACCCCAAAGCGAGATTCTTTCACACTCTTAAACTGGCACGCCACACTCTCTCTCAACTGATCATCGCCAAACCTAACCACAAAAAGTTCACACCAATGAATCAAAATTACCAATGCCCACTAAAGAACTCACTCCCTGTACGGCCCACAAGATACACTGATCTTTTCCTTTGGCCTAAGCAATGTAAAAGACCAAAAAGGTTCACTCCTCGACTGTAAACAAGAACACAAAGAGAGAATTTAAGACAACTTAGGGAGACCCAGATGAGAAAAAAGAAGAAAGTCACTTAAAAGAAATCACCAATGGATTCAATTTGTCTGTAACACAATCACACAGTCACTAAACAAAAAGAGAAAGGCAGGAACACTGAAACAAACAAACAAACAAACAAAAGACCAACCTTTGAGAAGAGAAAAAACCAAAACAATGTGAACTTCTTGCAGGTACAGAATGAAGGGAGAGAGTGAGACAACTGGAAGCAGTAGTTTAAGGAAACTACAATTACTTCCTTTATTTCTTATTGTTGTTCTCTTCCTAATCAAATTTCCTCCTTTTCCGTTTTTTAAAGACTCTTCCTTTCCTTTTTATGTTTTTTTCATGTTACGACTATAATTAAACTATTAAAAATGAGAGAAAAAAAGGAAATTTACATTTTTTTGGTTATATAAAGAAGAGAAGATCATGCCAATTAACGAAATATCATAACTTTCTTAGGAAAAAGAGATCAAAAGGACCATAATCAAAGGAAGATTAGATTCCATGACAGAAGGAGGTGGAGTGGAAGAAGGAAAAGAACACTTAACGGAGGGAAACGTATGATTAACGTGTGAAGATGACGTGGCAGGTCAGAACGCGCTCTTTCCCGTAACGGTCGAATGTTGCTGTTTGGTTCGTTACACCTTTTCCTGTGTTTTGTTTTGTTGGCCATGTGCTGTGTTCTACTTCTACTTCGACCGTCCCCGCCACCATCAACATCAAGACAGGAAGTACGCAGCTTGTCTTTTATTATATTGAAAAAATATTTATTTTTCACAACTAATTATTTGTTATTATAATAATTTATTTACTGTCAACTTAATAGTAATTACTGATTATATTGCTCCTTATATTTTATAATTTAACGTGATCTTCGAGCAATGTTTTAATACTAGGTTGGAAATTAAACTGAATAACTAAAAATTTAAAATTTAGAAGGCTCAATAGAGTTATTAAATCTACGTAAAATCAAATAGAATAAAATTAAAAATTTTAAAAATGATGAAAATTGTTCTTATTTATTGAAAACTTTAAACTTTAATTAAAAAAAGATGTTAAATAAAAATTAATTGATTTATTTTGATTGATAAAAATTAGTTAGTTTACCAAAATTAGCCTATTTATTAATAAGCTGGACATTTTTAATAAATTATTAAACTAAATAAAATAAAAAATATTAAAATTAAACTAAAAATTGACCACTTGAAAATGTTTACTGTTAAACCGGTTGAATTGGTTTATTTTTTTTCAAAATTTTGCTTATAAGTTTAACTTGTGATAATTTAAAATTTAAATGTTATAAAATGACTTGAATCCCAAATTTACTGTTTTGTTGATTCTATCCCTTATTATCTAATTCATTTTTTTAAAAAGTGCACATAATTTTCTTATATTATAGTATTTATAAATTAAGTTTGAAGATGATAAAAACTAAGATAATGTAACATTCAATTTTATAGTTATTGGAACAAGAGAGTTATATATATTTTTATAAAAATTAAAATTATTTATTAGAGGGATAATTTAGTTAATGAACTAAATCTCCAATAATCTTTTAATTTGATAAATTGTGATAGAAAAAAATTAAACTCACTCAAATTTTTGGATACTTAATAAAAAACAAAAATACTATAAAATTCTCACTCTTAAAATTTAAAGCCAATAGGAACATTAGAGATAACGTTGTACGAGATAAGAGCGTTTAGCAAGCTCCTCCAGGCCCCTTTTTGACGGCTTTCAAGGGTGTGAGTGTGGAGAATGTGAGCTGTATCAAGAAAAGGGAAGTCTTTGAAAATTATATTATACCATTTAATGTTTGAATGCTGGGCCTTTAGGGTATGGAAGCTTGGTCACTAAGAAAAGTACTTCCTTTTTGCTTTTTCAGGTCCAGGAATAATTAATTTTCAATCGAATTTGATTAAAAAGTTTAAGTTTTTAGATTTTTGATTCAATTAAGAAAAAGGGCTGGGTAGAATCCGCTATTTGAAGGACGCTATATTTGAAAAAAACTTAATAGAAGTCAATTAATCAAAATTAGATTAAATTTTAAGTCAATGTTATTTTAATTAATTAATTTTTAAATTATTAAATAAAATATATATAGATATTTTTTTGTTATTCACGAGGTGTCCTAGAAGGGTCCCAATTATGGGAAGACACCTTTAAACCATCCACATCCAAACTAATCCTCATTCGAGCCAGGTATGTCCCTTGCGAGAGGCAAAGCTCTAACCTTAAGTTTTCAACGGCTACATACATGAGGACGGTTCAAACTTACGACCTCACTTAAACCAGGAGACCTCCTTACTAACTCACCTGCACATTTTTTTTTTTAATTATTTGAGAAGAAGATATGGAAACTAAACCCTAACCTTTTGGGGTTCAGTCATTTTCAACCATGAAGAATGTCAAGTGGTTGCATACAGCTAGTGGGAAAGAGACTGGGGTCGGCGGTGATTGCCCAAATGCTTCTATGAAAATTTAGATTTTGGTAAAACATAATCAAGTTGCACCTTTTAATAACAAGAGTTAAGGTTTGAATTATAATAAGTAAAAGATATTATCTTTTTCTATGATTTAAGAAAAGTTTTGATTTTTATAAAATAGTTTCTCTTAAATTATGTTTAAAAACTAATAACAAAATACATATAATGTTGATATTAGATGTAAGTTCTTAAATTTAACTTAAATTAATTTAACGTCACTTAAATAGATAATTTATAATAAATTATTAATTTAAAAATTTAATTAGTAGGTAAATTATATTTAACTAATTCATATTACGTATATTTCATAATTATGAGTCTAAAAAATTTTAAAATTTTAAAATAATTTTTTAAAATAGAACTTAAGGAAAGTTGTTATATAAGAAAGTTTGAAATTCTAAGATTAAATTTGCCAAAAAATTTCTAATTATTTTGTTTTTGATTAAAATTAATATCATGAATGACATCGTTTTGTTGAATTTAAGGTCCCCTCAAGTCTCAAGAGCACAATACTGGAGTTAGGCTTGGGTCATAAAGAGGTCGGACCCGTTGTCAAATCCCTCTTTATCAAGGCCCTAGGAGAGTAAAAGAAACGATGTGAACTCAGTCTTCTGCAGTCAAAGAAGCAAGAGGGAAGTGGAATGCTGCGTCTACCAAAATCAGGGCATCTCGGTAGGCTATTTTACGGGTTGGAGCAAACCAATGAATAACTGGGTCAAGTTAAATACTGATGGATCGATAAAACTGGGGCCAAATACTGCTGCTATTGGAGGATTGATTACGGATTGTTACGGTCAATAATGCGCAGGATTTATCCACCACATTGGATAGGTTTCGTCGATAACTGCTGAATTTTGGGGAGTTAATTCTAGCCTTACCTTAGCATGGGAGATCGGATTTTAATGAGTGATCGTCGAAGTGGATTCACTTGAGGTGATCAATATTCTTTCCTCTGCCACTATGCCCTCGACTGAATACTCTTTGTTGGTAGCAAGCACTCGTGGGTTACTCCACCGCGCATGGGAGGTAAAGCTGCAACACGTGTATCGCGAAGGGAACCAATGTGTAGATAGGTTGGCCTCTATTGCAGCACTGTCAAGGCCAGCAGTCCATCCCCTACAGAAGCCTCCACTTACAATCATGGCTCAACTACAACGAGATCAGCACGCTGCCTTATACCGCATATCCTTGCGTTAATTAGGGTGTTTGTTTTATTGTTTTTTTATTTTTCCTGTATTAAATAAAAACAAAAAGAAGCAATAATAGCAAACTGAAGAAACATACAAAAAGAGCTATATTCATTTTCTATGATATTGCTTTAAAATTCTAGTTATTGACACACTTGTACGTAATTTTTTAAAGAAATCTTTAGTATAAACATGAAACCATATCTAACTTCCAAGAAAAAAGGGAAGAATAATCACTCATCATCTGAACCAAGGACCTGCTGCTTTAGCTATTCAACTTTGGCAGCCAACTCTGCCCTATCTTTCTGCGGCACACCACAGACCAAAACACCAATTAGCATTTGCTCCTCCAAGTGTAGGCACACATCTTAACTCACGAGGGCTTACCTTAAAAAGCGAGTAACGTGTAGTAAACCAGACGCTGTAGCCAAGTCCTACTACATCCATCAACTTGGGAATGGATTCAATGGCTCCAACAATAGCTGACGAGCACCAGCACCGTATAAAATAATAGAATACGTATTTTCAGAGTCGAACTTCGAGTTTCAAATAAGGAAGTTATCAATATTTCAAGATATAAATATCTACTGATTTCTTTAACTTTGCTGCAAATAAATAAGTAGAATTATTAGATACAAAACCAGGCACGAAAGCTCAGCTATGAAAAAATAACACATGAAATGGATCTGGGAAATAATCAGAGCATCATATGAAGTCATCACGACAGCTTTGCAGAACAAGACTTTAATACCATGTCTGATCTAATAACAATTCATGAAAAAGGACAATAATTTCTGGAGGAGATATAAGGAAAGCAAAGTGAACGTTTCTTGTAAAGCATCACAAGTAAACCCAGATTATCACAGATTGTGCTCAGGTAACCGCTCAGGTTTGATGTTCATCAAGCCTTAATTGCATGTATAAAACTTTCGTAGCTTTCAGTTACTCATCATAGCAACAAACATGATGTAACATCAATTATTTGCAAAATGGAACATTAAAAGGCAACTGAACCAAGAGTCTGAATACAAGAAATAGAAAACAATCGGTACATAACCCAACAGAAAAATTATATCTAGTATAAAATAGGACTCAGAATATTGAAACATCAGCAAGGCAAATCAGCCATTATGACGAGCGAACCAAAATATAATATTCTTCATCGTCTTATAACAGCATGACAGAGAAAGAAAGCAAGGATAATTAACAAACACATTTTGTAACATCAGATATACCAGTTTGATGGGATTCTATGTAAGCTTGTGGGAATCAAAATTTAAACTCTGGTGTATCAGGCATAGTAAAGCAACATGATTCTAAAGCCGGATAAAATAAAATCATTAGTCGAACTAATGCTTTTTGACATGAATGTAATATGTAACGGGACCTTATTTATGTATCTCGAATCAAATGTAAAAAGACAATAAACAAAGAAATGCAAAAAAATACCTTATTTCGGTTCTATAACTTCAAATGAGCTTTTCGAAGCTGAAACGAGCGCAAATTCACCGCCTCCTTAACGAGAATTGCTCAATAGAACGCGGTAAATCCTTTCCACGGTTTTTTCAAAACATTAGCCCTCTTAATGGATAAGAGAATCTTTATGCTTACGAATGACATGAGCAACTTTAGAAGACCTTAACTATTATATATAACATTCATATCGGTTTCCCTATCACAGGCCTAATATGGGTCCGATCCACATTGATCAGGATCTGTTTTCCTCCTGAACTTCGACCCATTGACTTAGATCATTTATTGAGCCACTTTGTTATCTTTATCCTGATCAAATTATGTAAACTAACCAAAAATTTATTGAAAAATTAAAAAATGCAATTAACTGTCGTCCAAACTTTATAGGAAATGTCTAAAATATCCAACATTCTTCCTCATTGGACAATACTTAATTGTAATATTGACTCAAATTGAAAACAAGTTAAAAACTCGATTAAGTCACGCTACTATATTAGTCGACTAGGTTTAACAGCAAAACATTTGATCCAAAGATAAGAAAACCCATCATTCCGTCTTGCAAGGCTTTCGATATCTAAAAATATTAAACATATGTATCATGTGTGACATAGGTCCAATATAGTCACACATATCTAATACCTTACTAACATGAATGAGAAAATGAAGTGTGACAAACTAGAATGATATCTGCATAATCTAATATGTATCATCTTTGTTTGTAGGTCTTGATTTCTCTAAACTTTATGCTAAATCGCATATGATAAACTACATTAGAGAAATCATGTTTTCTTTCACTAAATGCTAAACAACATTAAAGAAAACTTGTTTCCTCTCATCAAATGCTAAAATCAGAGAAAACTTTTATGCTCTCTAAGTGAATGCTAAACCGCATTAGAGAAGTTTTATGAGATTAAAAACTTATATCCCCCTGTGTCATGTCAAAATTCATGGATATCTGTATAAAATTATATGCGTCTAAATGACATAGGTTCAAGGTCAATCTATATATATGCCCAATGACCTTTAAAATACTTAAGATTGACACAGATCTTAAGACTTTCACATCTATTATGACAATGTATGATAATACGTATTATTGAAGATAAACGATGGTTATCTTTATTGATGAACCGCCATATTGTCATAAGACATCAAATGTATATATGTACAAATATACATGGAGCAAACATAACGATCCTTTAACTAACAATGTCTAAAGACTTCAAAACACCCATATTGTATACTTGTCTTCTAAACACAAATAGGCGAAGTCCTTTAGTTAAAGGATCGACTTATAGTTCCTCAGTCCTTAAATGCTCCGAACCCTTAATGTCACCTTTTCATATCAACCTCTTTTTAGTGAAATATTTGACCTTTAAATGCTAAGATCCTGTGATACTCTTTCTTGTTACTACCCAATATAGCAGCAAGATTATCATAGTACAACCGAATGGGTCTGGCTACAGAATCAACCGCAAACAACTCAGAAATCAAGTTTCTGAGTTAAACCGCCTGTAAAGCAGCCCCATGGCATGCACACTACATACATAGTCGAGGAAGTCAATTGTGTCTACTTGACACTTCCACGATATTGTAGCATCTACAAACTTAAAACTGTAACCTTAAGTAGACTTTTGATCATTTGGACACTTAACTTAAATCTGAATCTGAATTCTCTACAAGGTTTTGACTGTTGACTTTTCTATATATCAACCTATAATCCTTAGTTCTCAATAAGTATCTCAACACTCACTTGACTACTTTCCAATAGCCTATACCAAGGTTAACTAGATATTGACTAAATAGTCTAACCATAAGTGCAATGTTCAGCCTAGTGCACACTTGAGCATATATTAGGTTATCAACTGCACTAGAATATGGAAGATTCTTCATAACCTCTCTCTTTACTTCATTCTTTGGACACTATGCTAAAGATAATCTCTCACTATGAGAGATGGATGCTACAACAGGTTTACAATTTGCTATATTAAACCTTTATAGCACTCGCTTAACATATGCACTTTATGAGAGGCCTGATGAGTGTTGAAATCTGTCTCGGTAAATCTGAATACCTAGGATAAAAGATACTTCACTCAAAATTTTAATGTCAAAATGCTTAGAAAAAAGTTGTTTAACCTCATGTAACATGGTTAAGTAATTTGATGTGAGCAATGCATCATCCACGTATAGCAAAGTTATGAACACCGTATCAGACTCGGTACCAGATTGAGTTCTGGTACGGTACTGTACCGATATTTCGGGTAATTTTTTAAATTTATGAAATAGTCCTTAAAATTTTTAAAATTTGCAAAATAGTCCATTGGGATATTGTACAGTTGTACTGTATACTTTATTAGTTTACTGTTTACATCAATCATGTTTTCAAAAATCTTAACAATAAATAATAATGACAATTAATATGAAATAACAATAATTTTTAAATATTTCACATATAAATAATAACCATAATTAATATAA